>CAUDMG010001435.1:0-45000 GCA_958450375.1 Homarus gammarus | reverse complement strand
GATGTGTTTGGTTTTTATATCGTGTTTATCCTCCGTTTGGTACATGTGTATTAATGAACTTTTTATTTTTTGTTTTGTTTTTCCATCAGGCGAGTTTGTGTGTTTGTTTGTTTGTGTTTTGTTTTACATTATCTTTGGAAATGTTTTTATTGTATTATTTTCTCTTCTTTTTACTAATGTTATGAGGGAGGAAGAGATGGGAGTGGTTAGGTGGGGGGGGAGGGATGTGAGGGGGTAAGGGAGGGAAGGAGGGGGTAAGGGAGAGAAGGAGGGGGTAAGGGTTGGGGCGGGGGAAGCTCTTAATAGACTTGCTCCTTGTGTCTAAAGGAACCGAATTGTACCAGTTTTTGCCTCAGTTAACGTCATCCGCGGCGAGTTTTTTTCTTTTAGAGAGATAAAATTCCTTAGAGAGAGAGAGAGAGAGAGAGAGAGAGAGAGAGAGAGAGAGAGAGAGAGAGAGAGAGATTAGATGAAGAGGATTTAGTATTTTTTTCTTACTACATTACCCTCCATCCCCCCCCCCACCTACCCCCAACCCCTCCATCCCTACATCCCTCCTCCGTTCCTATATCTCCTACCTCCCACCCTTCTTTCCTCACCACCCTTCCCCCCCCCCCCCTCCCTTGCACCCTTCCCTGCACCCTCCCCTCCCCTCGTATGGTATGACACCTACATTAACTAGCTGGGTGGTGATGTGTAACACCTGGCCTCACCTTAATCACCATCATAGGTGCTGTGGAACGAGGCCAACATGGGACCACAGCCCTGTTAAGTGTTCGGCTGAGTAGTACAATCAGTAATGCACTCTTAACTATGTACCGTACAGAGTCAGTCTAGGTTTAACACCGTAGTACAATCAGAAATGCACTCTTAATTATGTACTCAGTCAATCTAGGTTTAACACCGTAGCACAATCAGTAATGTACTCTTAACTATGTACTGTACAGAGTCAGTCTAGGTTTCACACTGATAAAATAGTACTTTGGTCTAACTCAGTAAACTCGGCTAAACTCTCTCGTCAGTACACTGTGTAAACAAAGCAGAGGGAGAGCGGGCGTTCCTACCTGCATTAGGTCTGCTCATTACAATATTTGCATATGCATAGGAATATGTACATAATGCAGTGGATTAAGATAAAGTATATATATGTGTCTTTTAGAATGTGTGTGTGTGTGTGTGTGTGTGTGTGATAGGAGAGATAAGAGGAATTTTAGAAAGGGAGAGACACAGTGAAAGAAATTAAGATAAAGATAGAAAGAAAGAATAGAAAAATTAGAGAGAAAGAGTTAGGGTGAGAATAGATAAATTATGGGACGAAAGAGAATCATAAAGTTAGAGGAGAGGAGAGAGAGAGAGAGAGAGAGAGAGAGAGAAAGAGAGAGAGAGAGACGCAATGAGGTAGAGAGAATCAAAGTTAAAAGCAAATGAGATTGATAGAGAGAGAACTGAAAGAAATTGAGAGTTAGGAGGTAAAATGAGAGAGGGAGAGAGAGGTAAATACACTCAGTTCCTGTTATATTAATACGGCCTTGTGGCGCAACGGATAACGCGTCTGACTACGGATCAGAAGATTCCAGGTTCGAATCCTGGCAAGGTCGACTGTAATTTTTTTGGACGATTTTTGTATTTTTCGTTTTGGTTAGGGAAGAAAAAGATGAGAGGGGGGGGAGGAGGTGAGGGAAGGATGAGAGAAATGAGAGGGGGAAGGGGTGATAATGCGTTCAGGTTAGGAAATATTAATACATGTGTGTTTACATACATACATACATACAAACAAACATACATGCATACATACATACATACACGATACAGTATGTCCTGAAACCCAATATGATTTGTGCATCCTCCCTACTCTCCCTTCTCCCTCCCCACTCCCCTTTCTCTCTCCCCCACACTCCACTCCCTACCTTCCTACACTCCACTGTCCCCTTTCCCTCCTCTCCCCCTCCCCACCACACCCCCTACCCCCCCCCCCCGATAGATGACAGGTAAAGACAGAAAAGGTAACATTACTCACCTGGGCAGCAATATTAAAATTAATTAATACTGTCATACGGGCGTCTCCCTCACCCCCCCCCTCTCATAGTGATAAAGGGAAGGGTAAAGGAAGGGGAGGAAGAGAAAAGGAAGGGAAATGGAGAGGAACTGGAGTGAAGTGGATGGGCAGAAGGAATGTGAGGGGAGAGGGAAATGAAGGGAAAGGGGGAAGGTGAAGGAAGGGGAGGAGAATATTATCAGGGGTGAGGGAGAAGGAGAGTAGACACAGGAAGGGGTGAGGGATGGAGGGGATGGGATGGGTGAGGGAAGGAAGGAAAAGAATGAAGGAAAGAGGGAGAGGTAAGGAGGTATTCAATTTTTCCCATTACTCTTTTAAAATAAATAATCCAAATATTTTCCCTGCCACTAACACCACAAATCTTCCCCATTAGATATTGGTCCCATTATCTTGTACATATACCAGAGGGAATAGGGATAATATATTGGACATGATGGGGATAATTCTCTCTCTCTCATTAAGTAATTCAAGACAGGTAAGAGACACCTGTATATTTAGGTCAGGTGTGAGTCTATGCAGGTCACGGCTTGCTGTTGTGTCGATAATAGGAACTTTACTTCACCATGTAGGGCGTTGGTGTCTATTGTCACGTGTGTGTGTGTGTGTGTGTGTGTGTGTGTGTGTTGGGGGGGGGGGGTATAGCCACTTGTTTAAGGCTTCGTGCTTGAGTGTTTCTTAATAACACTTAAATTGGGTGTGTGGTTAACTTTTTCGTGGTTAGTCAGGGTGTGGTTAACTTTTTCGTGGTTAGTCAGGGTGTGGTTAACTTTTTCGTGGTTAGTCAGGGTGTGGTTAACTTTTTCGTGGTTAGTCAGGGTGTGGTTAACTGCATAGATATCTTGATTTTGTATTGACATTTTTATCCTGACCACCACCACCACCACCAACAACAACAACAACAACAACACTACCACCACCACCACCACTACCACCACCACCACCACACTTGGATTAACACACATACAGTACAACTAGACTCATTACAGGTAACTAGCGACTGTACCCAACATCAGATTAACCTAACCTAACCTAACCTAACCTAACCCTACTCAGTGACTCTAACTTTGTCTGTGATGTTAATGACTCTCTCGCGCGCCGGCACACGAGCTCTGGAGTTAATTAATCATTGGGATAATAAAATAGTTGTGTCAGTTTGTGAGCTCTGATTGGACGTTGCTGACATACGAGTTTTTTTTTTATAATTATTAATAGATACAAAAGTTATATAATATTATACCTGTAAGTTTGTAAAGGTAAACGAAACCCCTTACCTGTGTTCCCGCCTTATTTCTCTCTTTATCAATATCAGTTACCTGGATAAGATGATTTAATTAAAATCCACTCGGACAACAACAGCGCTAGCAAGATTCCCGGCTGATGGAGGTCATAAGATGGGAAGCTCAACACTGATTGGTAGACGATCAAAATCTGCCCCGCCAATCACAATAGAAGAGCTGAGGTTGACAGTGACCAATGGGGGTGAGGGGAAAATTGTGGGTATGACGTAGATGAACTGTTGATTTGGTGGGGGGGGGGGGGGACTCTCTCTCTCTCTCTCTCTCTCTCTCTCTCTCTCTCTCTCTCTCTCTCTCTCTCTCTCTCTCTCTCTCTCTCTCTCTCTCAAGTTACCACGTATAAGATCAATCTCATAACACCCCTCCTCCCCTCACCCTCATTCCTCCCCACACACTCATTCCTCCCCACACTCATTCCTGCCCCCACACTCATTCCTACCCCCACACTCATTCCTTCCCCCACACTCATTCCTCCCCACACACTCATTTCTCCCCACACACTCATTCCTCCCCACACACTCATTCCTCCCCCCCACACTCATTTCTCCCCACACACTCATTCCTCCCCACACACTCATTCCTCCCCTCACACTCTCCTCCCCTCACCTACCCTCATTCTCTCCCCCTCTGTCCACCCCTCACACTCCCCTACCCTCATTCTCTCCCCTCCCCTCTCGTGTCTCAACAACAACAACACAACACGTACTGTATAAAGGATAACCCAAAAAAAATTCGTCGGTGTTTACAAAGGTTTGTTGTCATGTGTTTAAGGCGCTGAGTTATATAGCCCCGTTCACACCTGTATTGTATGTATGTATGTATGTATGTATGTATGTATGTATAGATAGAGAGAGAGAGTCTTACAGCGTATCTAATCATTAATCATTATCTAATCTCCTTAATCTGAAGCATCTAATTAACTCTTATTATCTTGATGAATGGAGACACGGAGGCCGACACACACACACACACACACACACACACACACACACACACACACACACACACAGAAATGATAAGACGAGAGAGAGAGAGAGAGAGAGAGAGAGAGAGAGAGAGAGAGAGAGAATTAGCTGGATCAGTGAAAGAAATGTTAACAAACCTTTTTACTTGGTCTGTTTATCTGTTGTTCACTATACTACAACCTGTATCTCATCACCAGCGGTGGTTCAGTGACTCAACCGGTTCATTGACTCAAGTGGTTCAGTGACTCGAGCGGTTCAGTGAGTCAAGCAGTTCAGTGACTCGAGCGGTTCAGTGAGTCATTTATTTCACTCGAAAGGCTTAAAGGTATGTGTGTGTGTGTGTGTGTGTGTGTGTGTAAGACCCAGAACCCGTCTTCCCTCCTCACCCCACGTCCCCCCTACTCTCCCCACGTCCCCCCTCCTCACCCCACGTCCCCCCTCCTCACCTCAAGTCCCCCCTCCCTCACATCTACCCCCACCCAGTAGAAAATCAAATCAAACCTCCTTAATTGAATTTGCTATCAGTCAGTCTGACATATATAAATCCCTGATGAGTCTCCCCCTCTTGCCCCTCCTCTTCTGCCCCTCCCTTTTTATGCCCCTCCCCTCTTGCCCATCCTCTTCTGCCCCTCCTCTCCTGCTCCTCTCCTCTTGCCCTTCCTTTTTTGCTCCTCATTTCCTGCCCCTTTACTTCCCCTCTTCCTTCCTCCTGCCCTTTCCTTTTCTCTCCTTCCCCTACTCCTTCAACCTCTACTCCCACGCTTTCATTAGCGTTCCCTCCTTCCATTCTCCCGTCCTCCCCCAGTCTTCCTCTACTCCCCTCCTCACTACTCTTCCGCGTTCTCCCTTCCCTTTCCTACTTCTCATCACCTTTCCTTCCCACTACGACTCCCTTCCCCTCCCCTCCTTCTCTCTCTCTTCCCCTTCTTCACTCCCTAACCTAACAATCCTAATGCTAACCTAATCTTACCTCCCCCCCTCCCTCGCCAGGTAGCAAAAGGGTAATTTAATCATCAGGTGGAATAAGCTTGGGGAGGGAGGGCTGATCATCAGGTGATCCGGTCCCTGTACCGGGGGGTTCTAGGCACCGGTCATGGCCTAATTCTTCTGTTGAAGACCACCATTGGTGACTCATGGACACTTATTGAGTGGATTTTTTTATTTTTTTGGGGGGGGGGGGGGATGAAGAAGGGATGGAGGAAGAGTAGCTAAGCTAATAGTGTGTTAAGGTTGTGTCCTGTTAGTTATTGTCCGTCTGTACAGGCACTAGACAGTCTACCCTATCCCATATATGGGTGTTTTGAGGGCCTTATTTCATATTCCACCGGCCCTACTGGCAGATGCTGGTCTAGGGAGGTCGTCTATTGTCTGGCCGTATAGATCGGGGGTGGTAATGGACCTCTTGAGATTTGGTAACTTTTTGGGAACCATGTATGGTTGTTGTCGTTATCTGGTGGGAGTCTTTGAAGGAGTTCTTACTCTGATCGTTCTATCTTTTGCCAGACTCTGCTGGCCAGGGTGTGCAGCTGCTGGTTGATGGGTTATTCTCAGGTCTCTATGTATCTCGGCTGTGGTTCCGGTGAAGGGGTATCTTTCATCTGTGACGAATCTCAGGGCTTCATTTTGGACCAACTGTAATTTTAATAATTGAGTGGTGCTCATAGTATGAAGAGGTGCTGCTGGGTAAGTTAATATCGGTGTAAGTGATATGACCAGGCGGAGTTTTATGTTCTTTGGCTGGACGAACTAAAACTCTTGGTTCTACAGTGGAGGACGTTATGTTGTACTGTCTTACATAACGTGATCAGTCTTGCTTTAGTTTTATCTTTGTAGATTTCGTCTCTATACATCCATTCTTCATCTTGTTAATGTTCTCTTGGGTTGTGTTGTGGATGCAGTTTGTGATATCAATCCGTTTTTCTTTCGTCGTATCGTGGATGTCCTGTTCTGGTGTGTGGTGGTCGTACTTCCGTATCATCGTGCCTTTGGTTACTCCATTTGCAGCGCCATCACGTGTACATGTGCTGTTGATTTGGTTTGGGGATTAAATACATAAATTCTCATCTTTCCCCGATAAATTGGCTGGAGTTTCGGGGGCAGGTTTGGTCTCTCATTGTCGCTTCTTGGAGTGAAGCACGATAGATTAGCGCGAGTTATGTGTGTGCAGCCCAGGACAGAGTATAGCACTGTCAGGTTCTACGTTCCCTATGCCGCCAAGGAAGAGGGCTGGGATATAGTTGCCCCACTGTCTTGGTTGAAGGTTTTAAAGACCACAAGGGCAGTTTATTCCCAAGAACAGCGGTTTGGTGTGGCAAAAAATAGGGTTAAGAATCAGATTATAAATGTTGTACAAGTTTGTGTTTGCGTTATAGTCGCTACGTTTGGCAGCGTGGCACTGCTTGGGGGAGGAGAGATTTACGATTAAGTATATCCAGCGGACCAGAAGGAAGTATAGAGCTTTAACACAGGTAGGAGGAGGTTTACTGAAGGCTGTCACTAGCTGTTAATGATGGCAGTTTGTGTGTGGGGGGGGGGGGGGGATAGGTGGTGGAGTGCGTCAAAGAGTGTGTTATATCACCTGAGAGAGAGAGAGAGAGAGAGTTCAGTTTGGCTTGGCCTGAGATGGATTGGGCTGGACTGATCTCTCTCTCTCTCTCTCTCTCTCTCTCTCTCTCTCTATCTATCTATCTATCTCTCTCTCTCTCTCTCTCTCTTTCTTTCACCTTCCATCCTCTTTGTAAGATTTATTCACTAAACATTTCTTGGTAGTTTCATCAGGTGGTGAGCGAGGCTTCCCCCCCCCCCCTCCCCCGTCCACCATTATGGAGATAGGATGGTGCAGGACGCTGGGTGGTGGTAGGTGTTGATGGTGAAGTGAGGTGGTGGGGTGGGATGGTGGGGTAGTGGGGTGGTAGGTAGTGGTGGTAGGTAGTGGTGGTGGTGATAGGTGGTGGTGATAGGTGACAACACATAATTCATTAGTTGAATGGTTTATTGATTTTGTGAGGGGGTAGCCGCCCGAGAGAGAGAGAGAGAGAGAGAGAGAGAGAGAGAGAGAGAGAGAGAGAGAGATTAGACGGAACAGAGAATACAGGTGTTAATATTGACTCTCTCTCTCTCTCTCTCTCTCTCTCTCTCACACACACACAAATATCCCTACCCAACTCCTCCCCATCACCCCTACCCAACTCCTCCCCATTACCCCTACCCAACTCCTCCCCATTACCCCCCCCCCCACTGCCCATCCCACAAAAAAACACAAACACATACCCCCTCTTCCACATTCCATCCCCCCCCTCCTCAGTTAGAGAATTGGAGAGACAGTAGAGAGAAACTAAAGGAGAGGACAGGAGGAGGAGAAGATGAAGGAGGAGGAGGAGGAGGAGATAGAGGAGGAGGAGGAGGAGGACAAAGAAGTTAAACAAGACACAAAGGCGAACTTGACGTCTTGTTCCCACTGTCTCCCTCTCTTTATCTTCCTTCTTCTCCCTCACCTCCCTCCCTCACCTCCCTTCCTCACCTCCCTGTTCCTCTGTCCCTCCCTCCTCCCTTCCCTCCTTCACCTACCTCCCTCCTTCCATTCCTCACCTTCCTGTCCTTCCTTTACCTCCTTCCCCTTCCTTCCTTTCCTTCTCTCCCTTCCTCTCTTTCCCTTCCTTACCTCGGCAGAATCATCACAGTTTATTCCTTTATTCTCTCTCTCTCTCTCTTTCTCTCTCTCTCTCTCTCTCTCTCTCTCTCTCTCTCTCGTGTGTGTGTGTGTGTGTGTGTGTGTGTGTGTAATTATTTTTGTCTCTTGTGGTGTAATTGTGTAATTATCATTAATTAATTATCATGGATTGTTCGATTCGGTTTTAAGATTATTATCACCAATAATTGAGATTCGTTTAAGGTAATTATCATCGTTAATTGACTCGTAAGATAATTATCACCACCAATAATTGTCTTGTTAATTAATATGCCAGACTTTAAGTGAGGTTAGGTTAAGTTAGGTTAGATTAGGTCAGTTTAGGTTAGATTAGGTTAGGTTAGGTTAGGTTAGGTTAGGTTAGGTTAGGTTAAGTGCCTGCTGTAGTAAACATCTGTGATACCATGGCAACGACCTGCCTCTCTCTCTCTTTCTCTCTTTTTCTCTTTCTTTTTCTCTCTGATTTTCTCTTTCTCTTTATCTCTCATTCTCTCTCTCCACAAAGCTTCTCTCTCTCTCCTCCACTCCCTTCCACCTCCTCCTCCTCCGCCTCCTCTTGCTCCTCCCCCTCCTCCTCCTCTCCCTCCTCCCCCTCCCCCTCCTCTCCCTCCCCCTTCTCCCCCTCCTCCCCCTCCTCTCCCTCCCCCTCCTCCATTTTCCGGTTATAACTGGTGTAGCAACTCACTGAGGCTCCACATATACCTGTTAATCCACGACTGATCACCTGAAGATTAAACACCCCTAACCTAAACTAACCTAACCTAACCTAACCTAGAATTGATCACATGAAGATTAGACACCCTAGCTTATTTAAACCTAACCTAACCTGACACTAAATTTTTTAATATTCCTATTCCTTATCTTCCTGTTATTTTTCCTCCTCCTCCTCCTCCTTCCTTCTCTTCCTTCGGTTCTTCTTCTCCACCTTTCACCATTCCCTCTCTTTCTTCCTCTGTTCCACTATTATTCTTGTTCTTTTATCATGATGCCCCCCAGCTACCTGCCCAGGCCTTTAAGTAGATGACGCGCTGAATGAGAGAGAGGGGGGGGGGGGCAGGAGAGAGAGAGGGCAAGAAGGAGAAAGTGAGAGGGCAGGGGAAGGAAGAGAGGGAAGAAGGTAAGGGGGAAGAGAGAGGAGAAGGAAGAAAGAGAAATGTGGGGAAGAGGAGAGACGGAGAGGAAATCGATTAGTGAGACAAACAGACATAGATGAAAAGACTTCGAAGCAGACACAGATAGATAGATTGATTTATAGATAGATAGATAGACAGATAGATAGATAGATAGATAGATGGATAGACAGATTGATAGATAGATAGACAGATAGATAGATAGATAGACAAACAGACAGACAGCGCTACCACCATCATATACTCTACGCCGTCATAAAAAAACACACACAAAAACAGACAGGTTAATTATTTAATTATTCCAGGTAACAGGTGAACGACTCATAACCTTTCACTGATTATGAGCTTTTATGAGTACTGAGAACGAGTTACGGGAGAGATTGTGAGAGATTAAACTAAAGTGTGAGAGAAAAAGCTACTTGATGAGAGATGGTGAGATAGAGAGAACGAGAGAGAGAGAAAGACGTGAGAGAATATATTATGAATGGGACAAAAGACTATGAGGAGAAGTCTTAGGAGAAGTTGTTGTTTTTGAGAAGAATTTGTGAGATAGACAAATGTTTGTTGTGTGACGTATGCAAACAAAGATCAGCTGTTGTGTGTCGTATGTAAACAAAGATCAGCTGTTGTGTTTCGTATGTAAACAAAGATCAGCTGTTGTGTTTCGTATGTAAACAAAGATCAGCTGTTGTGTGTCGTATGTAAACAAAGATCAGCTGTTGTGTGTCGTATGTAAACAAAGATCAGCTGTTGTGTGACGTATGTAAACAAAGATCAGCTGACTCATAGCCCTCAGCGATCACCTGAAGTTTAACCCACCTAGCTAGCCCCCGCGTGGTGCAAATCTAAAGACCTTGAACCTTATTTCACCTTAATATTAACCTAACCTGACATAACCTAACCTAACCTAACCTAACCTAACCTAACCTAACATAACCACTATTATTATTATTATTGTTATCATTACCACCATCATCATCATCCTCAGAGGAGCCCAAAGAGAGAGGATGTGTCACGCTGCGATATATCGGGTTAAGAAAATTAAATCACTTAAAGCTTGGCTGTGCTTCCCTACTGATGAACGTACGGCAGGGAACACCAGTCTAACCTCAACACCACACAAGGGGACAAAAACCTACATCAAACACCGTGAATCCCGCCCTTGTGTTCCCTTCATCATAGCACTAATCTAACCACCGCTGCGCTAATGAGTCTACCATGGAGGAGTGACTTGAATTGTTGGGGTTATACGTTCGAGGAGAGAGGCATTAGTGATTGGGGTTTTGGTCTGTACGTACAGAGGTGGGTTAGCACCGTATTGGTGGGGTATTTTCCGTTCGGTGGGTCCGCGTCTCAGGCCGACGAGAATTCCGAAGTCGACTAATGAGGAAGCCTGAATATTGGCGTCGTCTCCCAGGCCGCCTTGTTGTCCCCCCCCTCCTCCTCCCTCCACGACCCTCATCCCCCCACCACCCTCATCCCCCCACCACGACCCAACCCCCCCCAGGATCCTCGTCTCCTCCAGGATCCTCACCTCCCCAACCCTCACCCTCCAGGACCCTCACCCCCCAGGATCCTCACCTCCCCAATCCTCAACCTCCAGGACCTAACCTAACCTAACATGAATGGGGGGGGGGGGGGATCTGTCTATGTTTTTCCATGAGGGGAGTTAGGGTTAGGTTAGGTTAGGTTAGGTACTGGTTGAGGGAATAATTGAGTATATTCCTCATCATGGCGACCGTCTTAAAGTAACGAGTTGATTTAACAGACAGACAGATAGACAGACAGACAGGCAGACAGACAGACAGGCAGACATAACATAATATAACACAAGACAATTAGACACGCACCTAATTGTTACCAGGTAGACAATTAACTCATTATTATTATTATTATTATTATTATTATTTGTGTTGGTTGAGAAACAGTCCTTGTATCTCGTTGTATGTATGTTAGTGTTAGGTTAGGTTAGGTTAGTGTTAGGTTAGGTTAGGTTAGGTTAGGGTTGGGTCACATCTATTGAGGGTGGAGATAGGTTCTTATGTCCCAGTAAAGGAGAGAGAAAAGGGAGAGAAAGGAGAAAATGAGAGAAAAAGAAGAGAGAGAAAAAGAGAAGACAGAAAAATGAGAGAGAGAAAAGGAGACAGAAAAATGAGAGAGAAAAGGGGGAGAGAGAGAAAGAAAAGGAGGGAGAGGGAGAGAGACAAATCAGAGAAAGAAGAGACATAGAAATGAGAAACAGAAAATCAACATAAGATTCTTCGAGACTCGGGAGGTGAGACGAGAGCAACAGCAGAAGGACCCGTAATCATGAGGCCGCAACACCTGCCATTACCAGGTGGAAGGCGGTCATTACGGCGGCCTTGTGTCTGCCCCCGGCGGCGGCAGATTATCCCGGCAGGTAAGGGAGGTGGCCCACTCCCTCCTGGCCTGTACTCCTGATCCTGTGCTACTGGTTGGTACTCCTGGTTTGGTACTCCTGGTTTGGTACTCCTGGTTTGGTACTTCTGATTTGGTACTCCTGGTTTGGTACTCCTGGTTTGGTACTCCTGATTTGGTACTCCTGCTTTGGTACTTCTGATTTGGTACTCCTGGTTTGGTACTCCTGGTTTGGTACTCCTGGTTTGGTACTCCTGATTTGGTACTCCTGCTTTGGTACTTCTGGTTTGGTACTCCTGGTTTGGTACTCCTGGTTTGGTACTCTGGTTGGTACTCCTGGTTTGGTACTCCTGATTTGGTACTCCTGGTTTGGTACTCCTGGTTTGGTACTCCTGGTTTGGTACTTCTGATTTGGTACTCCTGGTTTGGTACTTCTGCTTTGGTACTCCTGCTTTGGTACTTCTGATTTGGTACTCCTGGTTTGGTACTCCTGATTTGGAACTCCTGGTTTGGTACTTCTGCTTTGGTACTTCTGATTTGTACTCCTGGTTGGTACTCCTGGTTTGGTACTCCTGCTTTGGTACTCCTGCTTTGGTACTTCTGATTTGGTACTTCTGATTTGGTACTCCTGGTTTGGTACTCCTGCTTTGGTACTCCTGCTTTGGTACTCCTGCTTTGGTACTTCTGATTTGGTACTCCTGCTTTGGTACTCCTGCTTTGGTACTCCTGCTTTGGTACTCCTGGTTTGGTACTCCTGGTTTGGTACTCCTGGTTTGGTACTTCTGATTTGGTACTCCTGCTTTGGTACTCCTCATTTGGTCTGGTCTCCTAGCCTGTACTCTTGCCCTGCAACGTGAGGTTACGAGGATGGTGACTACTACTACTACTACTATCATCAGTCACTAATGATTCATCCCTCACCATTGACACCATCAAGATATATCATCATAACATTACATCCTCACCCTACTCCCCTCCTCCACCCCTCCCCCCCCTCTCCCCACCCCCCCCCACCACCACCACCTAACCACCACCTAACCACAACCATTAGTAACGCTAGTGATCGTAACTCATAATTATAACGCCCAAATGTTATATAATTTTCCTAGTAACATGTGTGTATGTATGTGTGTGTGTGTGTATGTGTGTGTGTGTGTGTGTGTGTGTGTGTGTGTGTGTGTGTGTTAAGATACATAAACAAAAGATTACCTGGCTATTACCTGGGTTAATGAGTTAGTTGTCTACCTGGTAACAATTAGGTCGCTGTGTCTGATTGTTTTGTGTTACATTATGTTTAGATTTGGGTATTAAGTTTAATTTAAAGTTTGTATCTCTGTGGAGGGTTAACTATATGTCTGTCTGTCTGTCTGTCTGTCTGTCTGTCTGTCTGTCTGTCAACGTAATGGGATGTGATTACCTTTAAATAGAACCGATGAGGAAAACACCTGCTGACACACAGACAGACAGATAGACAGAAAGATGGAAAAAGTACGGAAGAAAGAGAAAGAGAGAGAGAGAACTAGACAGAAAATGAGAGACAGAGACAGAGGAGAGAGAAAGAAAAATAGACAGAATATGAGAGACAGACATACAAACAGACAGGAGAGCTCGGGACTACAGGTAAATACCAGGTGTGTGCAAAGGACGGATTATTCACAGGTTCCGCTCTTGTTGATGTTGGTCAGCCACGCACACAAGAGAGAGAGAGAGAGAGAGAGAGAGAGAGAGAGAGAGAGAGAGAGACAGACAGACACACAGACAGAAAATGAGAGACATGCATACAGAAAATGAGACAGAATGAGGCAGGCAGACATACAATGAGAGACAAAGAGACAGACAGAATGAGAACATACAGACATACAGGGAGAATGAGAGACAGTGAGACAAAATGAGACACAAACAGACAAGACAGAGAGACATCGCGTGATAAGGGCTCCGGAGAGAGAGGTATTGCAGGACCTCGACACACCACCGTCTTGAAGGTCATGTTGAGGTAAACAATGTGGGAAGGTTCCTGAGTAGGTTAAGGTGTCACCAGGTGTACCTAACCTAACCTAACCTAACCTAACCTAACCTAACCTAATCTAATCAAACCTAACTTAGTCTAACACTAACCTTATCTAGGCTAACCTGAGCTAACACTAACCTAACCTAAACTCACCGAAGAGCTAATGTGTGTGGAAGAGAGAGAGAGAGAGAGAGAGAGAGAGAGGAATAAGCGGGAAAGAGATCAAAGATTTTACGAGAAAATTACGATTACAATTCCTGGTAGTAAAAAATATTCTCCATGAAGCCACATATATACCTCCCTAGTCACATATATACCTACCTAGTCAAATATATACTTCCCTAGTCACATATATACCTCCCTAGTCACATATATACCTCCATAGTCACATATATACCTCCCTAGTCACATACACCTCCCTTGTCACATATATACCTCCCTAGTCACATATATACCTCCCTAGTCACATATATACCTCCCTAGTCACATATATACCTACCTAGTCGCATATATACCTCCATAGTCACATATATACCTCCCTAGACACATATATACCTCCCTAGTCACATATATACCCCCTAGTCACATATATACCTACCTAGTCACATACACCTCCCTTGTCACATATATATATCTCTCTAGTCACATGTATACCCCCTAGTCACATATATATACCTCCCTAGTCACATAAATACCGCGCTAACCATACCTCTGGCATCTGTACCCACACATTTGCCTTATATATATAAACACACACACACACACACACACACACATACGTTGCCCGGGGAGGAGTGAGGGGGGAGGGGGGAGGGGAGGGGAGGGGATAAAACTCCACCTTTGATATTCATTAATAACAAGATTCCTGAACTGAAGTGAGATATAACTTAAAAAATATTAACGTTGAAATTATCGTTAAATACAAATTCAGAATAATGAAGGAAAAAAAATATATATTAAATCGCGTAAGTAGAAATTCCCAGCGAGCGGAATTAAAATCATTTAAGGTCGTAAGGTTGAAAGTCTAATGAATTCTTGTAAGGGATTTCAACTCTGTGGGTATCGTAGTTGAAGGGAAGGTGGCGTGGGGGGGGGGGGGGGGGGAGAGAGGGTGGTTATAGCCCTGTTTTGCCCAGATGTTCCTGTTATTATTATTGGTAAGGGTGAAATTACTAGTGGGGTTATGTGCTAGTGTGAACCATCTTGGTATTACGTGGTATTGTGTGTGTGTGTGTGTGTGTGTGTGTGTGTGTGTGTGTGCGCAACATGAGTATTGATGCCTCTCGCTTTTTTCACACCACACACACACACACACACACACACAACAACACACACACTCACGCGCATTAGTCTACCGCGTCCCCCGCGTATCCGGAGTTCAGGAAGCAGGGTAATGAAGGCGCGAGACGACCAGGATTACCGGACGGAGGGACGGGGGGAAGAGAATATTGGATCTCTTGGAACTTCGAGTTGTTTGTTTATTTTGTTTTTTTTTTTTTTTTTTATTTGTTTTTTTTTTTCTTTTACTCGCTCGCTTCGAGGTTTTTTTTAGGTTTTTTTTATTGTGACTCTCGAAGATTAATGAGTAGTATCACAGTACAAAGTAGTATAGTGAGATTATTGGCCTGGGAAGAGCTGGGGAGAGAGGGAAGGATGAAAGAGAAAAAAAGAAGTAGAGGGAAAAGGAGAGGGAAGGGAAGATAGAAAAAAACAAAAGAAGAGGAGGATGTGAGAAAGAAGAAATACGAAAGGAGGAAGGAAGGAATAAGTTAATGGAAGGTGTGGGGTTTTTGGGTAAGGGGTAAGTGGGGTTGTTTTGTATTTTTGGGTAAAAGGGGAAGGAAAAAGGAGGAGGAAGCTTTTTTTTTTTTTTTTTTTTGAAAGAGAAAAGATAAGAGAGTGAAAGAGAAAGAAGCACGAAGATGGGGAAGAATGAAGGGAATAGGAGACGAGAGGAATAAAATAAATGACACGAGAGGAATATAAGACAAGACACGAAGAGGACAATAAAGAGGGACCATTCGAGACGATGATGGAGAGAGGAGACGAGAGTGATGATGAGAAGGCGAATACTCCCTCCCTTTCCCTCTTTTTCTCTTCCCTTCCTCCCTTTCCCCCCCCTTCCCCTCTCCCTTCTTCCCCTTTCCCCCCCTCCCCTTCTCTCCCCCCCCCCCCCCCCCCTTCGCTAAGCTCAACTCTCTTCGTTAAATTTAGATCGTCCACATCTATCATTGATAACCCAAAATGAGGAAAGAGATATATAGAGAAAGAGAATGATGATGAGAGGTGAGAGGGAAGAGACAAGAAAGGAGAGGGAAAGGAGAGGGAGATCGCCTTCTCTCTCTCTCTCTCTCTCTCTCCTTTCCTCATTTATTGTCCTCTTCTTGTCTTATTCCTCTCCTCCTTTCTTCATTCTTCCCATCTTCTTTCACTCTCTTCCTTCCCTTTACCTTCCTTACTTATTCCTCCTTTCTTCCACTCCTCCTCTTCTTTTGTTTTTCTATCTTCCTTCCCTCTCTTCCTTCCCTCTCTCCCTCTTCCCAGCCATCCCACTTACTTCGAGAGTCACATAAACCGAAGTCCGCCTTACCTGACCTGCGTGAGTGTGTGTGTGTGTGTGTGTGTGTGTGTGTGTGTGTGTGTGTGAAAAAAGCGAGAGGCATCAATACTCATGTTGCGCACACACACACACACACACACACACACACACACACACACAATACCACGTAATACCAAGATGGTTCACACTAGCACATAACCCCACTAGTAATTTCACCCTTACCAATAATAATAACAGGAACATCTGGGCAAAACAGGGCTATAACCACCCTCTCTCCCCCCCCCCCCCCCACGCCACCTTCCCTTCAACTACGATACCCACAGAGTTGAAATCCCTTACAAGAATTCATTAGACTTTCAACCTTACGACCTTAAATGATTTTAATTCCGCTCGCTGGGAATTTCTACTTACGCGATTTAATATATATTTTTTTTCCTTCATTATTCTGAATTTGTATTTAACGATAATTTCAACGTTAATATTTTTTAAGTTATATCTCACTTCAGTTCAGGAATCTTGTTATTAATGAATATCAAAGGTGGAGTTTTATCCCCTCCCCTCCCCCCCCCTCCTTCCCCCTCACTCCTCCCCGGGCAACGTATGTGTGTGTGTGTGTGTGTGTGTGTGTTTATATATATAAGGCAAATGTGTGGGTACAGATGCCAGAGGTATGGTTAGCGCGGTATTTATGTGACTAGGGAGGTATATATATGTGACTAGGGGGTATACATGTGACTAGAGAGATATATATATGTGACAAGGGAGGTGTATGTGACTAGGTAGGTATATATGTGACTAGGGAGGTATATATGTGACTAGGGAGGTATATATGTGTCTAGGGAGGTATATATGTGACTATGGAGGTATATATGCGACTAGGTAGGTATATATGTGACTAGGGAGGTATATATGTGACTAGGGAGGTATATATGTGACTAGGGAGGTATATATGTGACAAGGGAGGTGTATGTGACTAGGGAGGTATATATGTGACTATGGAGGTATATATGTGACTAGGGAGGTATATATGTGACTAGGGAAGTATATATTTGACTAGGTAGGTATATATGTGACTAGGGAGGTATATATGTGGCTTCATGGAGAATATTTTTTACTACCAGGAATTGTAATCGTAATTTTCTCCTAAAATCTTTGATCTCTTTCCCGCTTATTCCTCTCTCTCTCTCTCTCTCTCTCTCTCTCTTCCACACACATTAGCTCTTCGGTGAGTTTAGGTTAGGTTAGTGTTAGCTCAGGTTAGCCTAGATAAGGTTAGTGTTAGACTAAGTTAGGTTTGATTAGATTAGGTTAGGTTAGGTTAGGTTAGGTTAGGTTAGGTTAGGTACACCTGGTGACACCTTAACCTACTCAGGAACCTTCCCACATTGTTTACCTCAACATGACCTTCAAGACGGTGGTGTGTCGAGGTCCTGCAATACCTCTCTCTCCGGAGCCCTTATCACGCGATGTCTCTCTGTCTTGTCTGTTTGTGTCTCATTTTGTCTCACTGTCTCTCATTCTCCCTGTATGTCTGTATGTTCTCATTCTGTCTGTCTCTTTGTCTCTCATTGTATGTCTGCCTGCCTCATTCTGTCTCATTTTCTGTATGCATGTCTCTCATTTTCTGTCTGTGTGTCTGTCTGTCTCTCTCTCTCTCTCTCTCTCTCTCTCTCTCTCTCTCTCTCTCTTGTGTGCGTGGCTGACCAACATCAACAAGAGCGGAACCTGTGAATAATCCGTCCTTTGCACACACCTGGTATTTACCTGTAGTCCCGAGCTCTCCTGTCTGTTTATATGTCTGTCTCTCATATTCTGTCTATTTTTCTTTCTCTCTCCTCTGTCTCTGTCTCTCATTTTCTGTCTAGTTCTCTCTCTCTCTTTCTCTTTCTTCCGTACTTTTTCCATCTTTCTGTCTATCTGTCTGTCTGTGTGTCAGCAGGTGTTTTTCCTCATCGGTTCTATTTAAAGGTAATCACATCCCATTACGTTGACAGACAGACAGACAGGCAGACAGACAGACAGACAGACAGACATATAGTTAACCCTCCACAGAGATACAAACTTTAAATTAAACTTAATACCCAAATCTAAACATAATGTAACACAAAACAATCAGACACAGCGACCTAATTGTTACCAGGTAGACAACTAACTCATTAACCCAGGTAATAGCCAGGTAATCTTTTGTTTATGTATCTTAACACACACACACACACACACACACACACACACACACACACACATACACACACACACACATACATACACACATGTTACTAGGAAAATTATATAACATTTGGGCGTTATAATTATGAGTTACGATCACTAGCGTTACTAATGGTTGTGGTTAGGTGGTGGTTAGGTGGTGGTGGTGGGGGGGGGGTTGGGGGAGAGGGGGGAGGAGGGGTGAAGGAGGGGGAGTAGGGGTGAGGATGTAATGTTATGATGATATATCTTGATGGTGTCAATGGTGAGGGATGAATCATTAGTGACTGATGATAGTAGTAGTAGTAGTAGTCACCATCCTCGTAACCTCACGTTGCAGGGCAAGAGTACAGGCTAGGAGACCAGACCAAATGAGGAGTACCAAAGCAGGAGTACCAAATCAGAAGTACCAAACCAGGAGTACCAAACCAGGAGTACCAAACCAGGAGTACCAAAGCAGGAGTACCAAAGCAGGAGTACCAAAGCAGGAGTACCAAATCAGAAGTACCAAAGCAGGAGTACCAAAGCAGGAGTACCAAAGCAGGAGTACCAAACCAGGAGTACCAAATCAGAAGTACCAAATCAGAAGTACCAAAGCAGGAGTACCAAAGCAGGAGTACCAAAGCAGGAGTACCAAACCAGGAGTACCAAATCAGAAGTACCAAAGCAGAAGTACCAAACCAGGAGTTCCAAATCAGGAGTACCAAACCAGGAGTACCAAATCAGAAGTACCAAAGCAGGAGTACCAAAGCAGAAGTACCAAACCAGGAGTACCAAATCAGAAGTACCAAACCAGGAGTACCAAACCAGGAGTACCAAACCAGGAGTACCAAATCAGGAGTACCAAACCAGGAGTACCAAACCAGGAGTACCAAACCAGGAGTACCAAACCAGGAGTACCAAACCAGAAGTACCAAAGCAGGAGTACCAAATCAGGAGTACCAAACCAGGAGTACCAAACCAGGAGTACCAAACCAGGAGTACCAAATCAGAAGTACCAAAGCAGGAGTACCAAATCAGGAGTACCAAACCAGGAGTACCAAACCAGGAGTACCAAATCAGAAGTACCAAACCAGGAGTACCAAACCAGGAGTACCAAACCAGGAGTACCAAACCAGTAGCACAGGATCAGGAGTACAGGCCAGGAGGGAGTGGGCCACCTCCCTTACCTGCCGGGATAATCTGCCGCCGCCGGGGGCAGACACAAGGCCGCCGTAATGACCGCCTTCCACCTGGTAATGGCAGGTGTTGCGGCCTCATGATTACGGGTCCTTCTGCTGTTGCTCTCGTCTCACCTCCCGAGTCTCGAAGAATCTTATGTTGATTTTCTGTTTCTCATTTCTATGTCTCTTCTTTCTCTGATTTGTCTCTCTCCCTCTCCCTCCTTTTCTTTCTCTCTCTCCCCCTTTTCTCTCTCATTTTTCTGTCTCCTTTTCTCTCTCTCATTTTTCTGTCTTCTCTTTTTCTCTCTCTTCTTTTTCTCTCATTTTCTCCTTTCTCTCCCTTTTCTCTCTCCTTTACTGGGACATAAGAACCTATCTCCACCCTCAATAGATGTGACCCAACCCTAACCTAACCTAACCTAACCTAACACTAACCTAACCTAACCTAACACTAACATACATACAACGAGATACAAGGACTGTTTCTCAACCAACACAAATAATAATAATAATAATAATAATAATAATAATGAGTTAATTGTCTACCTGGTAACAATTAGGTGCGTGTCTAATTGTCTTGTGTTATATTATGTTATGTCTGCCTGTCTGTCTGTCTGCCTGTCTGTCTGTCTATCTGTCTGTCTGTTAAATCAACTCGTTACTTTAAGACGGTCGCCATGATGAGGAATATACTCAATTATTCCCTCAACCAGTACCTAACCTAACCTAACCTAACCCTAACTCCCCTCATGGAAAAACATAGACAGATCCCCCCCCCCCCCCATTCATGTTAGGTTAGGTTAGGTCCTGGAGGTGAGGATTGGGGAGGTGAGGATCCTGGGGGGTGAGGGTCCTGGAGGGTGAGGGTTGGGGAGGTGAGGATCCTGGAGGAGACGAGGATCCTGGGGGGGGTTGGGTCGTGGTGGGGGGATGAGGGTGGTGGGGGGATGAGGGTCGTGGAGGGAGGAGGAGGGGGGGGGACAACAAGGCGGCCTGGGAGACGACGCCAATATTCAGGCTTCCTCATTAGTCGACTTCGGAATTCTCGTCGGCCTGAGACGCGGACCCACCGAACGGAAAATACCCCACCAATACGGTGCTAACCCACCTCTGTACGTACAGACCAAAACCCCAATCACTAATGCCTCTCTCCTCGAACGTATAACCCCAACAATTCAAGTCACTCCTCCATGGTAGACTCATTAGCGCAGCGGTGGTTAGATTAGTGCTATGATGAAGGGAACACAAGGGCGGGATTCACGGTGTTTGATGTAGGTTTTTGTCCCCTTGTGTGGTGTTGAGGTTAGACTGGTGTTCCCTGCCGTACGTTCATCAGTAGGGAAGCACAGCCAAGCTTTAAGTGATTTAATTTTCTTAACCCGATATATCGCAGCGTGACACATCCTCTCTCTTTGGGCTCCTCTGAGGATGATGATGATGGTGGTAATGATAACAATAATAATAATAATAGTGGTTATGTTAGGTTAGGTTAGGTTAGGTTAGGTTAGGTTAGGTTATGTCAGGTTAGGTTAATATTAAGGTGAAATAAGGTTCAAGGTCTTTAGATTTGCACCACGCGGGGGCTAGCTAGGTGGGTTAAACTTCAGGTGATCGCTGAGGGCTATGAGTCAGCTGATCTTTGTTTACATACGTCACACAACAGCTGATCTTTGTTTACATACGACACACAACAGCTGATCTTTGTTTACATACGACACACAACAGCTGATCTTTGTTTACATACGAAACACAACAGCTGATCTTTGTTTACATACGAAACACAACAGCTGATCTTTGTTTACATACGACACACAACAGCTGATCTTTGTTTGCATACGTCACACAACAAACATTTGTCTATCTCACAAATTCTTCTCAAAAACAACAACTTCTCCTAAGACTTCTCCTCATAGTCTTTTGTCCCATTCATAATATATTCTCTCACGTCTTTCTCTCTCTCTCGTTCTCTCTATCTCACCATCTCTCATCAAGTAGCTTTTTCTCTCACACTTTAGTTTAATCTCTCACAATCTCTCCCGTAACTCGTTCTCAGTACTCATAAAAGCTCATAATCAGTGAAAGGTTATGAGTCGTTCACCTGTTACCTGGAATAATTAAATAATTAACCTGTCTGTTTTTGTGTGTGTTTTTTTATGACGGCGTAGAGTATATGATGGTGGTAGCGCTGTCTGTCTGTTTGTCTATCTATCTATCTATCTGTCTATCTATCTATCAATCTGTCTATCCATCTATCTATCTATCTATCTATCTGTCTATCTATCTATCTATAAATCAATCTATCTATCTGTGTCTGCTTCGAAGTCTTTTCATCTATGTCTGTTTGTCTCACTAATCGATTTCCTCTCCGTCTCTCCTCTTCCCCACATTTCTCTTTCTTCCTTCTCCTCACTCTTCCCTCTTACCTTCTTCCCTCTCTTCCTTCCCCTGCCCTCTCACTTTCTCCTTCTTGCCCTCTCTCTCTCCTGCCCCCCCCCCCTCTCTCTCATTCAGCGCGTCATCTACTTAAAGGCCTGGGCAGGTAGCTGGGGGGCATCATGATAAAAGAACAAGAATAATAGTGGAACAGAGGAAGAAAGAGAGGGAATGGTGAAAGGTGGAGAAGAAGAACCGAAGGAAGAGAAGGAAGGAGGAGGAGGAGGAGGAAAAATAACAGGAAGATAAGGAATAGGAATATTAAAAAATTTAGTGTCAGGTTAGGTTAGGTTTAAATAAGCTAGGGTGTCTAATCTTCATGTGATCAATTCTAGGTTAGGTTAGGTTAGGTTAGTTTAGGTTAGGGGTGTTTAATCTTCAGGTGATCAGTCGTGGATTAACAGGTATATGTGGAGCCTCAGTGAGTTGCTACACCAGTTATAACCGGAAAATGGAGGAGGGGGAGGGAGAGGAGGGGGAGGAGGGGGAGAAGGGGGAGGGAGAGGAGGGGGGGGGGGTGGAGGGAGAGGAGGAGGAGGGGGAGGAGCAAGAGGAGGCGGAGGAGGAGGAGGTGGAAGGGAGTGGAGGAGAGAGAGAGAAGCTTTGTGGAGAGAGAGAATGAGAGATAAAGAGAAAGAGAAAATCAGAGAGAAAAAGAAAGAGAAAAAGAGAGAAAGAGAGAGAGGCAGGACGTTGCCATGGTATCACAGATGTTTACTACAGCAGGCACTTAACCTAACCTAACCTAACCTAACCTAACCTAACCTAACCTAATCTAACCTAAACTGACCTAATCTAACCTAACTTAACCTAACCTCACTTAAAGTCTGGCATATTAATTAACAAGACAATTATTGGTGGTGATAATTATCTTACGAGTCAATTAACGATGATAATTACCTTAAACGAATCTCAATTATTGGTGATAATAATCTTAAAACCGAATCGAACAATCCATGATAATTAATTAATGATAATTACACAATTACACCACAAGAGACAAAAATAATTACACACACACACACACACACACACACGAGAGAGAGAGAGAGAGAGAGAGAGAGAGAGAGAGAGAAAGAGAGAGAGAGAGAGAGAATAAAGGAATAAACTGTGATGATTCTGCCGAGGTAAGGAAGGGAAAGAGAGAAAGAGAGGAAGGGAGAGAAGGAAAGGAGGGAAGGGGAAGGAGGTAAAGGAAGGACAGGGAGGTGAGGAATGGAAGGAGGGAGGTAGGTGAAGGAGGGAAGGGAGGAGGGAGGGACAGAGGAACAGGGAGGTGAGGAAGGGAGGTGAGGGAGGGAGGTGAGGGAGAAGAAGGAAGATAAAGAGAGGGAGACAGTGGGAACAAGACGTCAAGTTCGCCTTTGTGTCTTGTTTAACTTCTTTGTCCTCCTCCTCCTCCTCCTCTATCTCCTCCTCCTCCTCCTCCATCTTCTCCTCCTCCTGTCCTCTCCTTTAGTTTCTCTCTACTGTCTCTCCAATTCTCTAACTGAGGAGGGAGGGGATGGAATGTGGAAGAGGGGGTATGTGTTTGTGTTTTTTTGTGGGATGGGCAGTGGGGGGGGGGGTAATGGGGAGGGTAATGGGGAGGAGTTGGGTAGGGGTAATGGGGAGGAGTTGGGTAGGGGTGTTGGGGAGGAGTTGGGTAGGGATATTTGTGTGTGTGTGAGAGAGAGAGAGAGAGAGAGAGAGAGAGAGAGAGAGAGAGTCAATATTAACACCTGTATTCTCTGTTCCGTCTAATCTCTCTCTCTCTCTCTCTCTCTCTCTCTCTCTCTCTCTCTCTCTCTCTCTCTCGGGCGGCTACCCCCTCACAAAATCAATAAACCATTCAACTAATGAATTATGTGTTGTCACCTATCACCACCACCTATCACCACCACCACTACCTACCACCACTACCTACCACCCCACTACCCCACCATCCCACCCCACCACCTCACTTCACCATCAACACCTACCACCACCCAGCGTCCTGCACCATCCTATCTCCATAATGGTGGACGGGGGAGGGGGGGGGGGGAAGCCTCGCTCACCACCTGATGAAACTACCAAGAAATGTTTAGTGAATAAATCTTACAAAGAGGATGGAAGGTGAAAGAAAGAGAGAGAGAGAGAGAGAGAGATAGATAGATAGATAGAGAGAGAGAGAGAGAGAGAGAGAGAGAGAGAGAGAGATCAGTCCAGCCCAATCCATCTCAGGCCAAGCCAAACTGAACTCTCTCTCTCTCTCTCTCTCAGGTGATATAACACACTCTTTGACGCACTCCACCACCTATCCCCCCCCCCCCCCACACACAAACTGCCATCATTAACAGCTAGTGACAGCCTTCAGTAAACCTCCTCCTACCTGTGTTAAAGCTCTATACTTCCTTCTGGTCCGCTGGATATACTTAATCGTAAATCTCTCCTCCCCCAAGCAGTGCCACGCTGCCAAACGTAGCGACTATAACGCAAACACAAACTTGTACAACATTTATAATCTGATTCTTAACCCTATTTTTTGCCACACCAAACCGCTGTTCTTGGGAATAAACTGCCCTTTTGGTCTTTAAAACCTTCAACCAAGACAGTGGGGCAACTATATCCCAGCCCTCTTCCTTGGCGGCATAGGGAACGTAGAACCTGACAGTGCTATACTCTGTCCTGGGCTGCACACACATAACTCGCGCTGATCTATCGTGCTTCACTCCAAGAAGCGACAATGAGAGACCAAACCTGCCCCCGAAACTCCAGCCAATTTATCGGGGAAAGATGAGAATTTATGTATTTAATCCCCAAACCAAATCAACAGCACATGTACACGTGATGGCGCTGCAAATGGAGTAACCAAAGGCACGATGATACGGAAGTACGACCACCACACACCAGAACAGGACATCCACGATACGACGAAAGAAAAACGGATTGATATCACAAACTGCATCCACAACACAACCCAAGAGAACATTAACAAGATGAAGAATGGATGTATAGAGACGAAATCTACAAAGATAAAACTAAAGCAAGACTGATCACGTTATGTAAGACAGTACAACATAACGTCCTCCACTGTAGAACCAAGAGTTTTAGTTCGTCCAGCCAAAGAACATAAAACTCCGCCTGGTCATATCACTTACACCGATATTAACTTACCCAGCAGCACCTCTTCATACTATGAGCACCACTCAATTATTAAAATTACAGTTGGTCCAAAATGAAGCCCTGAGATTCGTCACAGATGAAAGATACCCCTTCACCGGAACCACAGCCGAGATACATAGAGACCTGAGAATAACCCATCAACCAGCAGCTGCACACCCTGGCCAGCAGAGTCTGGCAAAAGATAGAACGATCAGAGTAAGAACTCCTTCAAAGACTCCCACCAGATAACGACAACAACCATACATGGTTCCCAAAAAGTTACCAAATCTCAAGAGGTCCATTACCACCCCCGATCTATACGGCCAGACAATAGACGACCTCCCTAGACCAGCATCTGCCAGTAGGGCCGGTGGAATATGAAATAAGGCCCTCAAAACACCCATATATGGGATAGGGTAGACTGTCTAGTGCCTGTACAGACGGACAATAACTAACAGGACACAACCTTAACACACTATTAGCTTAGCTACTCTTCCTCCATCCCTTCTTCATCCCCCCCCCCAAAAAAAAATAAAAAAATCCACTCAATAAGTGTCCATGAGTCACCAATGGTGGTCTTCAACAGAAGAATTAGGCCATGACCGGTGCCTAGAACCCCCCGGTACAGGGACCGGATCACCTGATGATCAGCCCTCCCTCCCCAAGCTTATTCCACCTGATGATTAAATTACCCTTTTGATACCTGGCGAGGGAGGGGGGGAGGTAAGATTAGGTTAGCATTAGGATTGTTAGGTTAGGGAGTGAAGAAGGGGAAGAGAGAGAGAAGGAGGGGAGGGGAAGGGAGTCGTAGTGGGAAGGAAAGGTGATGAGAAGTAGGAAAGGGAAGGGAGAACGCGGAAGAGTAGTGAGGAGGGGAGTAGAGGAAGACTGGGGGAGGACGGGAGAATGGAAGGAGGGAACGCTAATGAAAGCGTGGGAGTAGAGGTTGAAGGAGTAGGGGAAGGAGAGAAAAGGAAAGGGCAGGAGGAAGGAAGAGGGGAAGTAAAGGGGCAGGAAATGAGGAGCAAAAAAGGAAGGGCAAGAGGAGAGGAGCAGGAGAGGAGGGGCAGAAGAGGATGGGCAAGAGGGGAGGGGCATAAAAAGGGAGGGGCAGAAGAGGAGGGGCAAGAGGGGGAGACTCATCAGGGATTTATATATGTCAGACTGACTGATAGCAAATTCAATTAAGGAGGTTTGATTTGATTTTCTACTGGATGGGGGTAGATGTGAGGGAGGGGGGACTTGAGGTGAGGAGGGGGGACGTGGGGTGAGGAGGGGGGACGTGGGGAGAGGAGGGGGGACGTGGGGTGAGGAGGGAAGACGGGTTCTGGGTCTTAACACACACACACACACACACACACACACACACACACATACCTTTAAGCCTTTCGAGTGAAATAAATGACTCACTGAACCGCTCGAGTCACTGAACTGCTTGACTCACTGAACCGCTCGAGTCACTGAACCACTTGAGTCAATGAACCGGTTGAGTCAATGAACCGCCGCTGGTGATGAGATACAGGTTGTAGTATAGTGAACAACAGATAAACAGACCAAGTAAAAAGGTTTGTTAACATTTCTTTCACTGATCCAGCTAATTCTCTCTCTCTCTCTCTCTCTCTCTCTCTCTCTCTCTCTCTCTCGTCTTATCATTTCTGTGTGTGTGTGTGTGTGTGTGTGTGTGTGTGTGTGTGTGTGTGTGTGTGTGTCGGCCTCCGTGTCTCCATTCATCAAGATAATAAGAGTTAATTAGATGCTTCAGATTAAGGAGATTAGATAATGATTAATGATTAGATACGCTGTAAGACTCTCTCTCTCTATCTACATACATACATACATACATACATACATACATACATACAATACAGGTGTGAACGGGGCTATATAACTCAGCGCCTTAAACACATGACAACAAACCTTTGTAAACACCGACGAATTTTTTTTGGGTTATCCTTTATACAGTACGTGTTGTGTTGTTGTTGTTGAGACACGAGAGGGGAGGGGAGAGAATGAGGGTAGGGGAGTGTGAGGGGTGGACAGAGGGGGAGAGAATGAGGGTAGGTGAGGGGAGGAGAGTGTGAGGGGAGGAATGAGTGTGTGGGGAGGAATGAGTGTGTGGGGAGAAATGAGTGTGGGGGGGAGGAATGAGTGTGTGGGGAGGAATGAGTGTGTGGGGAGAAATGAGTGTGTGGGGAGGAATGAGTGTGGGGGAAGGAATGAGTGTGGGGGGAGGAATGAGTGTGAGGGGAGGAATGAGTGTGGGGGAGGAATGAGTGTGTGGGGAGGAATGAGGGTGAGGGGAGGAGGGGTGTTATGAGATTGATCTTATACGTGGTAACTTGAGAGAGAGAGAGAGAGAGAGAGAGAGAGAGAGAGAGAGAGAGAGAGAGAGAGAGAGAGAGAGAGAGAGAGAGAGAGAGAGTCCCCCCCCCCCCCCCACCAAATCAACAGTTCATCTACGTCATACCCACAATTTTCCCCTCACCCCCATTGGTCACTGTCAACCTCAGCTCTTCTATTGTGATTGGCGGGGCAGATTTTGATCGTCTACCAATCAGTGTTGAGCTTCCCATCTTATGACCTCCATCAGCCGGGAATCTTGCTAGCGCTGTTGTTGTCCGAGTGGATTTTAATTAAATCATCTTATCCAGGTAACTGATATTGATAAAGAGAGAAATAAGGCGGGAACACAGGTAAGGGGTTTCGTTTACCTTTACAAACTTACAGGTATAATATTATATAACTTTTGTATCTATTAATAATTATAAAAAAAAAACTCGTATGTCAGCAACGTCCAATCAGAGCTCACAAACTGACACAACTATTTTATTATCCCAATGATTAATTAACTCCAGAGCTCATGTGCCGGCGCGCGAGAGAGTCATTAACATCACAGACAAAGTTAGAGTCACTGAGTAGGGTTAGGTTAAGTTAGGTTAGGTTAGGTTAATCTGATGTTGGGTACAACCGCTAGTTACCTGTAATGAGTCTAGTTGTACTGTATGTGTGTTAATCCTAGTGTGGTGGTGGTGGTAGTAGTGGTGGTGGTGGTGGTAGTAGTGGTGGTGGTGGTGGTAGTGTTGTTGTTGTTGTTGTTGTTGTTGTTGGTCAGGATAAAAATGTCAATACAAAATCAAGATATCTATGCAGTTAACCACACCCTGACTAACCACGAAAAAGTTAACCACACCCTGACTAACCACGAAAAAGTTAACCACACCCTGACTAACCACGAAAAAGTTAACCACACCCTGACTAACCACGAAAAAGTTAACCACACACCCAATTTAAGTGTTATTAAGAAACACTCAAGCACGAAGCCTTAAACAAGTGGCTATACCCCCCCCCCCCAACACACACACACACACACACACACACACACACACGTGACAATAGACACCAACGCCCTACATGGTGAAGTAAAGTTCCTATTATCGACACAACAGCAAGCCGTGACCTGCATAGACTCACACCTGACCTAAATATACAGGTGTCTCTTACCTGTCTTGAATTACTTAATGAGAGAGAGAGAATTATCCCCATCATGTCCAATATATTATCCCTATTCCCTCTGGTATATGTACAAGATAATGGGACCAATATCTAATGGGGAAGATTTGTGGTGTTAGTGGCAGGGAAAATATTTGGATTATTTATTTTAAAAGAGTAATGGGAAAAATTGAATACCTCCTTACCTCTCCCTCTTTCCTTCATTCTTTTCCTTCCTTCCCTCACCCATCCCATCCCCTCCATCCCTCACCCCTTCCTGTGTCTACTCTCCTTCTCCCTCACCCCTGATAATATTCTCCTCCCCTTCCTTCACCTTCCCCCTTTCCCTTCATTTCCCTCTCCCCTCACATTCCTTCTGCCCATCCACTTCACTCCAGTTCCTCTCCATTTCCCTTCCTTTTCTCTTCCTCCCCTTCCTTTACCCTTCCCTTTGTCACTATGAGGGTGGGGGGGGGGGGGGTGAGGGAGACGCCCGTATGACAGTATTAATTAATTTTAATATTGCTGCCCAGGTGAGTAATGTTACCTTTTCTGTCTTTACCTGTCATCTATCGGGGGGGGGGGGTAGGGGGTGTGGTGGGGAGGGGGAGAGGAGGGAAGGGGGACAGTGGAGTGTAGGAAGGTAGGGAGTGGAGTGTGGGGGAGAGAGAAAGGGGAGTGGGGAGGGAGAAGGGAGAGTAGGGAGGATGCACAAATCATATTGGGTTTCAGGACATACTGTATCGTGTATGTATGTATGTATGTATGTATGTTTGTATGTATGTATGTATGTATGTAAACACACATGTATTAATATTTCCTAACCTGAACGCATTATCACCCCTTCCCCCTCTCATTTCTCTCATCCTTCCTTCACCTCTTCCCCCCCTCTCATCTTTCTCTTCCCTAACCAAAACGAAAAATACAAAAATCGTCCAAAAAAATTACAGCCGACCTTGCCAGGATTCGAACCTGGAATCTTCTGATCCGTAGTCAGACGCGTTATCCGTTGCGCCACAAGGCCGTATTAATATAACAGGAACTGCGTGTATTTACCTCTCTCTCCCTCTCTCATTTTACCTCCTAACTCTCAATTTCTTTCAGTTCTCTCTCTATCAATCTCATTTGCTTTTAACTTTGATTCTCTCTACCTCATTGCGTCTCTCTCTCTCTCTTTCTCTCTCTCTCTCTCTCTCTCTCTCTCTCTCCTCTCCTCTAACTTTATGATTCTCTTTCGTCCCATAATTTATCTATTCTCACCCTAACTCTTTCTCTCTAATTTTTCTATTCTTTCTTTCTATCTTTATCTTAATTTCTTTCACTGTGTCTCTCCCTTTCTAAAATTCCTCTTATCTCTCCTATCACACACACACACACACACACACACACATTCTAAAAGACACATATATATACTTTATCTTAATCCACTGCATTATGTACATATTCCTATGCATATGCAAATATTTAAATGAGCAGACATAATGCAGGTAGGAACGCCCGCTCTCCCTCTGCTTTGTTTACACAGTGTACTGACGAGAGAGTTTAGCCGAGTTTACTGAGTTAGACCAAAGTACTATTTTATCAGTGTGAAACCTAGACTGACTCTGTACAGTACATAGTTAAGAGTACATTACTGATTGTGCTACGGTGTTAAACCTAGATTGACTGAGTACATAATTAAGAGTGCATTTCTGATTGTACGACGGTGTTAAACCTAGACTGACTCTGTACGGTACATAGTTAAGAGTGCATTACTGATTGTACTACTCAGCCGAACACTTAACAGGGCTGTGGTCCCATGTTGGCCTCGTTCCACAGCACCTATGATGGTGATTAAGGTGAGGCCAGGTGTTACACATCACCACCCAGCTAGTTAATGTAGGTGTCATACCATACGAGGGGAGGGGAGGGTGCAGGGAAGGGTGCAAGGGAGGGGGGGGGGGGAAGGGTGGTGAGGAAAGAAGGGTGGGAGGTAGGAGATATAGGAACGGAGGAGGGATGTAGGGATGGAGGGGTTGGGGGTAGGTGGGGGGGGGGATGGAGGGTAATGTAGTAAGAAAAAAATACTAAATCCTCTTCATCTAATCTCTCTCTCTCTCTCTCTCTCTCTCTCTCTCTCTCTCTCTCTCTCTCTCTCTCTAAGGAATTTTATCTCTCTAAAAGAAAAAAACTCGCCGCGGATGACGTTAACTGAGGCAAAAACTGGTACAATTCGGTTCCTTTAGACACAAGGAGCAAGTCTATTAAGAGCTTCCCCCGCCCCAACCCTTACCCCCTCCTTCTCTCCCTTACCCCCTCCTTCCCTCCCTTACCCCCTCACATCCCTCCCCCCCCACCTAACCACTCCCATCTCTTCCTCCCTCATAACATTAGTAAAAAGAAGAGAAAATAATACAATAAAAACATTTCCAAAGATAATGTAAAACAAAACACAAACAAACAAACACACAAACTCGCCTGATGGAAAAACAAAACAAAAAATAAAAAGTTCATTAATACACATGTACCAAACGGAGGATAAACACGATATAAAAACCAAACACATCAAAACACACGTCAAACAAACAAAACAAACAATCGCGTACAAAAAAAGAAAGAAGGACGGAAGACCATAATGAAGACGAAATATATAGCGAATTACAATGCTAGATAAGTCTTAAGACGGGGAGAGGCAGGGAGGGGCGGGGAGAGGCGGGGGAGGGGCGGGGGGGGGAGGGGCGGACATAAAATGAGTTACTTAGAGCGATACTAGGAGTTAAGTGGAGCTATAAGGCGGCACAAGTGAGTGAAAAAACACAGTGATAGTTTGTATTATAGTGAAATATTGTGAACTACATACGTGCATAGTGTAAGGCAATTTGGATAATAACCAAACGGAATAGTGTATTTAATAACTGACCTATAATATATACATGCAATGGAATGTAATCAGTTGTTAATGAGTGTCTAATTTCTCATGGTTTTGAACATATCAACCAATAAATGTTGAGTTAGTTCACGTTTAAGATTTCTCTCCCCCCTAACACGAGACGTCATCTAACTGTCGAACCATCCGGCAGTTAAAGTGTTTACCAGGTATATTGTGTTAACCAGGTGTATTGTTGATCAGGTTTATTACTGACCAGGTGTCTTACTGAACAGGTGTAGTGTGAACAGGTGTGACGAGTGACGAGTATTGTATCTTCACCTGTCACGCTGTTACCCCCCCAACACACACACTAACACACTTCAGTCACTAGTACACTTCACTCACTAGTACACTTCAATCACTAGTACACTTCAATCACTAGTACACTTCAATCACTAGTACACTTCAATCACTAGTACACTTCAATCACTAGTACACTCGCTTGTCAATCTAAATTACAAACGTCGAACAGTTAAATGTCGGCGCCAAGGGTGAATGTACAGTATGTGTGTGTGTGTGTGTGTGTGTGTGTGGGAGAACCAAGTACTGGTAAATACAGAACTAACTGATTGTGGATGCCAGACTCATACGTGACTCGTGTTGTGGGGTTGTGTTATGACCAGACGGAGCTTAACTGACGCACGACAGACGGAGCTAAATTGACGCACGACAGACGGAGCTAAACTGACGCACGACAGACGGAGCCAAACTGACGCACGGCAGACGGAGCCAAACTGACGCACAACAGACGGAGCCAAACTGACGCACGACAAACGGAGCCAAACTGATGCACGACAGACGGAGCTAAACTGACGCACGACAGACGGAGCTTAACTGACGCATGACAGACGAAGCTAAACTGACGCACGACAGACGGAGCTAAACTGACGCACGACAGTGTGATATGATGGTGGCAGTGATGGCGGTGCTCCTCATTGGCTCGGCGGTCTCGGAAGGAACTTGACGCCACACGATGATTGGCCAGTTGGATTACAAGATTGGTGTGAAGTTTGTCGAGTGCCCGTTGGTTAGCGCAGGGGTCAAGGTCATCCCTGGTCACAGTGGTCAGCATGGACGAGTGCAACTGCCCCAGTTCGAGTGCACACCTGGACGCTCCATGAGGTGTGGTGCTTATGGCCAGGGCCTGTGTGTCACCTTCTTAGACACCTACAATAACGTCACTATCAAGATGGGCTGTGTGTCGCCAGCTGGTCTTGCCTCCCATTATCCACAACAGAACCACTCCTTAAGGCTGAACTTGATGCTCAACAACATCCTCTTGGGCCAGCAGAACTCCCCTATTCACATCTGAACGTGACTTGACAGCTGGGACCACTTACACTTAAAACTTGCAGCAGGGAAGAGTTATGAGAGAGAGAGAGAGAGAGAGAGAGAGAGAGAGAGAGAGAGAGAGAGAGAGAGAGAGAGAATGAAAGCTTGACCTTGCTATATATAAACTATCTATAAATATATAATTATGTATACTTGCTTGTATCTATTTTTATGCTTGCCTTCAAAAGAACAATTTAACCTATGTATATGTATATTTCAATACCCCATTGAATCAAGAAGAATTTTGAGAATATTCAAGCAGTCTATCGTAAATTTGTTAGTTCACAGTTATTAGTCCCCAAATATAACATAAACGAATATGACTTTATTATATCATTTTGTGTATGAAACTCTGTCCTGTGTGTCAGTGAACAGTGATATCACCCACAGTGCCAAGACCTGACTCACTCACTCAGATTAGGCAAATTTATATCTCAATCTTGTTAATAAAAACTTGCTAAACTGAAAACTCTCTCGCTCTTCCTCGTCCCTACATCTCCCACTCCTTTCTCTCTCTTTCTCTTCAGTGTTTCTCCATCATCATCTCCCCTTTATCTCCCTTATCGTTGTCTCCATTTGTTTCTCTCTCTCTCTCTCTCTCTCTCTCTCTCTCTCTCTCTCTCTCTCCGTTTTTATCTTCATCTTTCTGTCTCTTTCTTACGTTTCTCCCTCTCCCAGTCTCTTGCTCTCTCTCTCTCTCTCCTCTCTCTCTCATCTGTCCATCTCTCTATTTCCTTGTCTCTCCCTGTCTCTCTCCCTCTCCTCTCTTTCCTATCATCAGTCATCTGTCACTTCCCTCTTCCTGCATTCCCCCTTTTTATTTCCCTTCTGTTGCCTCTCTCTTCCTTCTTTCCTCTCTAACCCTTTTACATGCCCCTCTCTCTCTCTCTCTCTCTCTCTCTCTGCCTTCATAAAATCGTCAGGAGCTGCTGCGGGTTGCCATCTTGTTACCAGACACTCCCTGCTTGTGTCTGTGTGTAAGTTGGTCTTTCTACTCTTGCAGTCTTGTTTATTGTATGTAAGAGACCACGTGAGGAGGGAGGGAGGGAGGGAGAAAGCATGTGAAGAGGGAAGGGGAAAAGGAAAGGAAGATAGAGAGAGAGAGAGAGCATAAGGAGAGGTATAGAAATGTAGATGGAAGAGGAAGGAAAAAAGAGACGGACACTCAGACACAGACAGATAAACAGACAGAAAAAACCACCAATTAACAAACATAAACAAGAATTAATTCACACAGTAACTTAGTGAGCACGTTAGGTTAGGTTAGGTTAGTGGCAGGCGTCGTCAGAGCTCTCTAGTCACGAGGAAATCTATCTTGCGATCTTTTTACTTATTTTTTTTTTTTGAGAATCTGAATCCTGTAAGTTTATCCAGCTGGGGATTATGATGTTATACAAAAACAAAACATAAACAAAAAACAAAGGCGTGAGGTGATGCGCAGCCCGGCCAGTAGTGCTTCATCAGCGCACACGTATTAAAAAGTTATGATAGATTATGAAAGAAAATGAATGTGTGTTGGTAATGGCGCTCATCTTGTGTAGTGAGAGAGAGAGAGAGAGAGAGAGAGAGAGAGAGAGAGAGAGAGAGAGAGAGAGAGTCTTTTGCACATCGTCAATCTCAAACACACACACACACACACACACACACACAGTCATCTCGTTAGTTCCTACTCACATTCACACCATCTGGGTCTCGCTCTACCTATCCCCACTGAAGCAATAACAACAAAAATACCGGGAACATACCGGGAGAGATAGAGAGTGGCCGTCTCCCGCACCAACACTTCCCGGTACAATTACCTTTAGTGTACGTATTAGCGAGGCTTCAGGTCCCCCCCTTTCCCCGCCATGGAATTTTGTTGTCATGGTTGTTGGAAACATTCATTCACTAATTAACTTTTATTTCATCGCTTGTGTTCACCTTACTTGCAATTTAAAAGTAATGGCATTAAACTTGGTAATGAATTTCAGCGGGGAGCGGCACCACCAGTCTCCACAGTGAACAAGACGCCTCTAAAACAGTCTCCCCCAGTGAGCTAATTCTCATTAAACGACAATATTCAAAGCAGGAACTCCCCACCACACACCCCCCCCTCCCTCCCTCCCTTCCCCCTCGTCCCCCCAACATCGCCTCCTTCACCGCCTCCTTCTGCTGGTAAGGGTTTCCGTGTCGCTCGCTCTCGCTTAAATATATTTGATGAGAAGAGTGACGAAATTTTTTCATCAAACTTTTTTTCCTTTTTTCTTTTCTTTTTCTTTCAGCACAGCGGCAACCAACCTCCCCAGCGCTGCCAAGTTGTACCAGGATTTTAAACCTTTCAGTCGCTGCCACCACCACCCGGTCTGTCTCATTTCTCCATATACTTTTCACACACGTTCGTCCGCAGCAGTTTTAGGGATATGTTCGCTCGCACCATGAATATTTCCAGGGAGGGAGGGGAGAGAGGTGGAGGGAGGGGGGGGAGAGAGGTGGAGGGAGAGAGGTGGAGGGAGGGGGGAGAGGTGGAGGGAAGGGGGAAAGGTGGAGGGAGGGGAGAGAGGTGGAGGGAGGGGGGAAAGGTGGAGGGAGGGGAGAGAGGTGGAGGGAGGGGAGAGAAGTGGAGGGAGGGAGGGAGGGGGGAGATGTGGAGGGAAGAGAGAGAGGTGGAGGGAAGAGAGAGGTGGAGGGAGAGGAGAGAGGTGGAGAGAGGAGGAGAAGGAGGACAGACGAGGAGGAGCTGGTTAGAATGACACAAGCGCCCTCTCCAGTCTCGTGTCATGTGCCGTAGTTTGAATAAAGAATGACACACACACACACACACACACACACAGTAGGCAAGATAGAAGCGTTAACAACATCTAACATCATAAAATTCACCTTTTCTTCAACCCGCAGAAATGGTGGTGTTGGTGGTGGTAATGGTGGTGGTAGTGGTAATGGTGGTGATGGTGGTGGTAATGGTGGTGGTAGTGGTAATGGTGGTGATGGTGGTGGTAATGGTGGTGATGGTGGTGGTAATGGTGGTGGTAGTGGTAATGGTGGTGTTGGTGGTGGTAATGGTGGTGGTAGTGGTAATGGTGGTATTGGTGGTGGTAGTGGTAATGGTGGTGGTAGTGGTAATGGTGGTGTTGGTGGTGGTAATGGTGGTGGTAGTGGTAATGGTGGTAATGGTGGTGGTAGTGGTAATGGTGGTGGTAGTGGTAATGGTGGTGATGGTGGTGGTAATGGTGGTGGTAGTGGTAATGGTGGTGATGGTGGTGGTGGTTGTTATGGTGACTTGCCCTCCTGAGACACATCTGCCAGGGGCTACCGTGTGATACCCTTCACAATCACCCACTTCACTCAGTCCCTACCAGTTAGCCTCCTCACACTATAATTCCTTTCCTACCAGTCAAATGAAACTCTCAATACCAGTTACCTCAGACAAACAGTTAAGGTTACACAGTTATATGAAACAACCCAATATTACCAACATGAAACAGTTAATACCAGTCACACGAAGCAGTAACTGTCGCATGAACTATACCAGTCATGAAACAGTCAACACCAGTCAATAAAAACAAGTGTTGCCTGCACAGTATCGAGCAAGACAGGGGAGGGGGAGGGGGTTAGAGGGGAAGTAACACTGCTCAGTCAGCGTTCGGTTTTAAGATTCACAATGCCATAACAACAACGATAAAAGCAGACCTTATATGCGTTTGTGGTTTAGTACATTCCTTCCCCCACCACCCCCTCATACCCCCCCCCCCAACTCCATCTCCTCCTCCTTCGTGGCTCAAGGGGGGGGGGGGGGGTTGAGAGGTCTCCTCGTACATTTGCAATTGATACAGGAATGATGAATGTTGCAGATGGTATGAATATATTCCCCGTCTTTATTCTTCTTCTGTTGCTTCCTCTCCTTCCCTAGTTATTTATTTTCTCCCATCTCCTCCACTTCTCATCTTTGTCTTTGTCCTCGTGGTCTTCTTCATCTCCTCCCCTTCTTACACACGCGGTCTTCTCTCCTGCTGCTTCCCATGATTTGTTTCACTCTCTCTCTCTCTCTCTCTCTCTCTCTCTCTCTCTCTCTAAATCTTTACCAAATGGGTGGAAACTCAGGGTCTCTCTGTGGAACTTGATAATCGAAATGCCATCTCACTTCGACAGAAACTAAAAAAGATTGCTCAGTTGAAGCCTACAGTCGCCTACCCTGTCCGATACATTCTGCAAAATTTCCTGAAAGATTCGCCCGCGATCTGAAGACCTTGGGTATCCACTTGTGCATTATCAGAACACCTTTTTCAGAATGGATCACTCGAGTGCAGGGTGTAAATCCGAGTTCTGAGCGAAATACTGAGGAATCGATCGTAAAGTGAGGTTTTACAGGTCAGGGGGGCTGGCGGAAGAGCTTACAAATAACAGTTGGTAGACTCGCTTGCCTAGGGACCCGTACCACTATACTTTATGTTTTTATTATACTTTCGTCTCTTGATATTGCTCACCGACTAATTGCAGGTAAGAGCGTATCCCAGGGAAAGTGAGAATGAGGGAGGAAAGTACAGTATCGTCACGGGCAGCTACTGGCGGGAACGACATAAAAAACTCCACCACATTACATTATTCTTCCTTATATTTATTTATTTTTTGCTTTTTTTTAAGTCTGTAGCAGCTATCACTCACACACACACACACACACACACACACACACACACACACACACACACATAAAACGAGTATGTTTTAACCACTTTCTACGAGAGAGACCGCTGGAGATATTGAACAGAGAGAGAGAGAGAGAGAGAGAGAGAGAGAGAGAGAGGAGGTAAATAGGGTGTGTGTGTGTGTGTGTGTGTGTGTGTGTGTGTGTGTGTGTGTGTGTGTGTGTGTGTGTGTGTGTGTGTGTGTCAAGAAGCGAGAAATACCAGTCTTTAGACGGGGATAAATACTCCGACCAACACCTACTTAACTAGACCTCTCAAGACTCTTCTACAGGAGCCTCAACACACCCACACCAACAGTGAGTCTCTACTACTATCATAAACCTAACCTAACCTAACCTAATCTAACATAACCTAACCTATCTAACATTAATTTAACCAAACCTAACTAATCTAACACCAATTTAACCTTGTCTAACATTAATTTAACATAACCTAACTAATCTAACACCAATTTAACCTAATCCCCCAGGTAACATTAAGGTATCTAATTATCAGGTAAAATAAGGGAAAGGTGTCTAATCTTCATGTGATACTATTCAACTTCTTATCCTATATCCAGATTCTTGTAGTCACCCCCAAAATACTATCTGATACTCGGGGTGATTGATGGCTCTCAGAATGAACACTGTGACTCCTGTTGTCTCGGTAGGGTTGTCAAAATCCTTCGTCCGTTGTGACATATTTTTTCAACACAATTTTGTATAGATACTTTTTTGAGTGACTGTAAGCCATATAGATACTTTTTTGAGTGACTGTAAGCCATATAGATACTTTTTTGAGTGACTGTAAGCCATATAGATACTTTTTTGAGTGACTGTAAGCCATATAGATACTTTTTGAGTGACTGTAAGCCATATAGATACTTTTTTGAGTGACTGTAAGCCATATAGATACTTTTTTGAGTGACTGTAAGCCATATAGATACTTTTTTGAGTGACTGTAAGCCATATAGATACTTTTTTGAGTGACTGAAAGCCATATAGATACTTTTTTGAGTGACTGTAAGCAATATAGATGCTTTTTTGAGTGACTGAAAGCCGTATAGATACTTTTTGAGTTACTGTATACAAGTGACGTGTAAACAAAGGCTCTACTGACTAAGCAAATCCTTACACACCTTTAACACCTGTGTCTCTAGGTAATCAGACACAGGTGTTTGACTGGTGTTTATATGATTTATCACAGTTGTTTTAGGTAATGTTTACTAATTATTCTTGATGACAGGTGCTGAACAGGTGTGCCTATATAAGGGTATTTTAGTGAACAGGTGTATTTTAGTGAACAGGTGTATGTGTCTTTTTAGTTAGTTTAATATAGTGGCAATGGACATAGAGATAGAGAGACTGTACCTGTGTGTACCTGAAATTCTATCTGTACCTGTGTGTACCTGTACTTATACCTGAATCTGTGTGTGTACCTGTACTTGAATCTGTACCTGTACCTGTGTCGACACTGTTGCTTCTGAATATTAATTTAATTAAATGAAATGAAAACTATACTGCCGGTGTCTAGTCTCTCGTGAAAGCTTATGTATTTGTAAATGTATTTGTCAGCGTTCATACACGATACAGATTTATATATATATATTGCTTGTATGGAGGGAGTGTGTGTTTGTGTGTGTGTGCGTGTGTGTGTGTGTGTGTGTTTGTGTGTACTGAAGGCATTGTTGGAGATAGTCTACTAACCGGCCGAACGCTAACCTAACCTAACCTAACCTCCCAGGCAGTGTTACAATAAGCGGAGGGGTTAATCTTAAGGTGATCCCAGCCAGTTTATACAATAACCCAGTAAGGTTGCGGTCAGAGGCGCAGTAGTAGTTATCTCCGGATATTATGTGTAGCTACGGGTTCCGGATATTATGTGGAACTACGGTAAGCGTAGTGGTCTTTCCGGTTATTTCTCACAGCGGATATTAATAAGAGCCCCCCGTTACCCCCCCCCCCCTATTGAGGGTACAGGGGATAACGTATCTAGCAGGATAATGGCAAATATCCGGTATCCGCCTGAATATTTATCTTATCCGGCCAGATATTAACCATTTCGTTACTAGACGTTTCCCCTCAGCTGAGCAAAATCGTCTGGCTTTAACCGGAACAAAATCCCTAAAGGTGCCCATAGTAAACAAAGGTTAAAAGACACACAGCCCCCCAATACAGTCCCCTTACACAGTCCCTTCACACAGCCCCCCCACACACAGCCCCCTCACACAGCCCCCACACATACACACACACAGCCCCCTCACACAGCCCCCACACATACACACACAGCCCCCCAATACAGTCCCCTTACACAGTCCCTTCACACAGCCCCCACACACACAACCCCCTCACACAGCCCCCACACATACACACACACAGCCCCCTCACACACAGTTCCCTCAATACAGCCCCTCACACACAGTCCCCTCAATACAGCCCCCTCACACACAGTCCCCTCAATACAGTCCCCTCACACAGCCCCTTCACACAGCTCCTTCACACAGCTCCCTCACACAGTCCCCTCACACACAGTCCCCTCAATACAGCCCCCTCACACACAGTCCCCTCACACAGTCCCCTCACACACAGTCCCCTCAATACAGACCCCTCACACACAGAGAACAGCAGAATAGGTGATGAATATCCTCAGGTAAACCCAAACATTATTAAGACAATTACCACCACAAAATTTAACCACATTAATTTATAGTGGGAGGGAGAGGCAAGAGGGGGGAGTGGGAGGGGGGGTGTGGGAGGGAGGAGTGGGAGGGGGAAGTGGGAGGGAGAGGGACGGGCGAGAGGGAGGGAATGGCCTCAAAGGTGACTGGTAAGGTCGTTCCTGAAGCAAAAAAAGATGCTAAGGACAGTGGGTAAGTGGGTAAGCAGTGTGGGTAAGTGGATACGGAGGGTGGGTAAGTGGGTAAGGAGGGTGGGTAAGTGGGTAAGGAGGGTGGGTAGGTGGGTAAGGAAGGTGATAATAATGAGAGAGAGAGAGAGAGAGAGAGAGAGAGAGAGAGAGAGAGAGAGAGTAAACACTGTGCATTAGTAAAGGGAATCACATGGAATAAGAATTACACGAGGTAAGAGGATAAGAGCAATTAGATACACCTGACACACTAACTGAACAGGTGAACAATGATTGAACAGTTGAACTAATTTATAAGATGCTAGATTCGTCTCTCTCTCTCTCTCTCTCTCTCTCTCTCTCTCTCTCTCTCTCTCTGTCTCTCTCTCTCTCTCTCTCTCTTGTGTGTGAAACTCTCTGGCATTCAAGGGCGGTGCGCGAAAGGTCAAAAGAAAAGCTGTAGCCTCAAATCCCTCACCCCAGTTCAATAGAGGTTAAAAGAGGAGATAGATAGATAGATAGGTAGATAGACAGATAGATAGATAGAGTTAAAAGATACATAGATATAAAAGATAGAGAGAGAGAGAAAGAGTCGATATTATCTCAAATACAAGGGTAAATGTCACACGCCCTAGGAGGTCAAAAAAGAGGGTATTCGTGACCTTTAATACCCGCAAACGGCAAACATCCAATCAATTACTACGACACGAAACACAGGAAAGGTCACGGGTCGTTAAGTGATGTAAGGTGTCAAAGGTCACTACCCCTCGTCACTAGTACAGGTAAAAAACTAGCATTACTGTAATAGGAGAGTTACCTGTGGGAGGTTTAATAGCGTTAACTAATAGGATAATAATGAAGGATTTACTCCCAGCCTTATGAAGACATTTAAATATTAAGAAGACATTTAAATAGGAATCCCACCTCCAATTAGGGTGTCACCCTTATGTCTAACGAGATTTTTCACCTGAGTTCAAACGTCTCCAATAAGTAGGAATGTTGTGCCTGTAAAATGCACAGGTAATAGAAGCACACACACACACACACACACACACACACACACACACACACACAAGACAATGCTCGTGTAGTTACACCCAAAAACCTAACCTAACCCAAAACCTAACCTAACCTTACCTTGGTGAGAGACTGGTGACAGGAAACACAAGACAAAAGGTGATAGTGGTGCGTGTAGTGGTGGTGATAATAACTGGTGATTGATGATCTCCTGTCGGCACGTACTACCTTGGAGGGGGGAGGGGGAGGGGGAGGGAGGGGAGAGGGAGGGGAGAGGGGGGAGAAAGACAGCTAGCGTGAATGACTGCTGTACCTGTACTGCATGATGACTTTGGCACACGAGCGTTGGGTCGGGTTGGGTTAGGCTAGGTTATGAAGACTATTGATAGGTGCAACCCTGACATACTTCAGCCAATCCATCACCCTCCCTCACCCCCCCCCCCCCCCATACATAAGGCGTATTCTCTAATTGCTTGCATCCCAGCGACTCATAGCGCACGATTCATTACGTCATATCAACACGCACAGAGAGAGACAATGATTGGTGCATCCCTAACCAAACGTCACACACACACACACACACACATACAGTTAATGAGGTCACGTTGAGGAGCCTTGTAATTGGTGTATCCCAGATAAATCGTCACGCACAGTTAATGAGGTCACGTTGAGGAGCCTTGTAATTGGTGTATCCCAGATAAATCGTCACGCACTGGTAATGACGTCACGTTGAGGAGCCTTATAATTGGTGTATCCCAGATAAATCGTCACGCACTGGTAATGACGTCACGTTGAGGAGCCTTATAATTGGTGTATCCCAGATAAATCGTCACGCACTGGTAATGACGTCGCGTTTAGAAGCCCTGTGATTGGTGCATCCGTGACAGGTGGATCTCACACGCACCAGTCACCGTCAAGTATTTGCCAGAGAATAATGGGAAACAAGAGAGGAGAGAAAGTAACACGAGGAGGAGATAGATGGAGAAGAGGTGAGGTGGGATGGTGAGAGAAAGGTGGGAGGGATGTGAGGAGAACTGGGAGGGGGGGGGGGTAAGAGTTATGGGAGGGTGTGGAGGTGGGAAGTGGAATGTAAGAAGATGGGAGAGGATAAGGACGTGGGGGGGGGGGGGTGAAGGAAACGTGAGAGGGTGGAAGGGGGAACGTGAGAGGGTGGAAGGGGGAACGTGAAAGAGAGTGGTGAGGAAACATAGGAGGGTGAAAGAAGGGGCCGAAAGAGGAGGGGGAACTGTGAGAGAGGAAAGGGGTGAAAGAAGAGAGGTGAAGGGGTGTGAAAAAGAGGGGAGGGGGAGAAAGAGGAGGGAGAGGGGGGGGCGTGAGAGGATAGGGGGGTAAGGAGGAGGGGATGGAGAAGGAAGTGTCAAGACGTGATATAAACAAGACCAGTCACGACAACACCAGAACAAAAAACACTATTGGCTGCCCCCCCTCACCCCCCAGCCCCCCCCCCCGCCCCCGAGTACACCTTCCACTGCACCAGCTGGACGTTGTCTGTCTGTCTGTCTGTCTGTCTGTCTCTCTCTCTCTCTCTCTCTCTCTCTCTCTCTCTCTCTCTCTCTCTCTCACTACCCAGGGCAATCAAGGTCAATCCAGGTCGGTTATTAGTATGTATGTATGTGTGTGTCTGTATCGTAATGTACACATGTAGGTGATTGGCACCCTCATACCTGCAGACTGTCATCCTCATCCCTGATATAGTATTAGGGTAGTTAGTCTTCAGGTGATCCGCTTTGTCGTACTCGTCACGGTAGTTACATCTTGTGAGCGTCAAAAGACACACACACACACACACACACACACAAACACACACACACACACACAAACACACACACACACACACACACACACACACACATCATTATAGTCGCTTTAAATTTAATATACTTCTAATCCTCATTTACTCAGAGAACAACAAGGGGAAAAAACATATAATCATAACAGTATTTGATCATGAATAACGTAATGTATAAGTAAATGATACATTGTTTTATATCAAAGGAAAATATTAGCGACCTACAATGCATAATATTTTTGGGTTTTTTACAATTAATAATATTATAGAGTAGAAAATTATATAGCATTAATTTGTGTGTGTGTGTGTGTCTGTGTGTGTGTGTGTGTATGTGTCCAATTATATAACCTTATCGTCAAAGTATTCTGGATAAATCTCTCTCTCTCTCTGTCTCTCTCTCTCTGTCTCTCTCTCTCTCTCTCTCTCTCCTTCCCCCGTGCTACACTCTGCTAAGCTCCGCCAGATGCACCGTGAAGCTTCCTGTCAGACACCAACGTGTAAACAAACCACCACTACCACCAGTATTCCCACCACCACTACCACCATTGCTACCACCACCACCATACCACCATAACCTGTCTCCAACCACCTGAACCTAACACAATGTATGAATGCCAACATATTTACATCACAACTGACACCATACTAACCTAACCTAACCTAACCTAACATAACCTAATCTAACCCCACACACACAAGTTAACGAATAACTAAACCACAATAAAAATATCTTCCCTCTCTATAAAACGACACCTGGAAGTTAATGCTCCTATGCTCAACTGTCTTCACTCTTAACACCTGGAAGTTAATGCCCCTATGCTCACCTGCCTTCACTCTTAAGTACAAAGACCAATTAAGACCAGGTGCGTCAGGTGGAGGCGAACAAAGACTCCAGTATTGGCTAACGTCTTGAGAAAAACTTTACAAACATTTTCAATTGAATAAGTAACTGTGTAAATAACCAAGAGCTGCCAACCCTACCGACGGAAACACACGACCACAAGTAGCTATGTTATTAGTAAACACACGACCACAAGTAGCTATGTTATTAGTATACACACGACCACAAGTAGCTATGTTATTAGTAAACACACGACCACAAGTAGCTATGTTATTAGTAAACACACGACCACAAGTAGCTATGTTATTAGTAAACACACGACCACAAGTAGCTATGTTATTGGTAAACACACGACCACAAATAGCTATGTTATTAGTAAACACACGACCACAAGTAGCTATGTTATTGGTAAACACACGACCACAAGTAGCTATGTTATTGGTAAACACACGACCACAAATAGCTATGTTATTAGTAAACACACGACCACAAGTAGCTATGTTATTGGTAAACACACGACCACAAGTAGCTATGTTATTAGTAAACACACGACCACAAGTAGCTATGTTATAAGTAAACACACGACCACAAGTAGCTATGTTATTGGTAAACACACGACCACAAGTAGCTATGTTATTAGTAAACACACGACCACAAGTAAACATTGTATACCTGCACTAAACTACATAAATAACGAAGACTGAACCACATAAATAACGAAGACTGAACCACATAAATAACGAAGACTGAACCACATAAATAACAAAGACTGAACCACATAAATAACAAAGACTGAACCATTATGGAAGTGGATTGCGGTCAGCTGTACGATAACTTCCAATTACTATGACACCAAATCCTCATCCTAGAGTACGATCCTGTCACTCTGTGCTACCAAACGAGTCGACAGCTAACGACAATTAGATAACGTGAGGATGAACGCAACAACGAAGGAAAAAAAGGGTTATCGTCTGCTGGCAAATTGGATAGAAGCCCAGTACGGGTCGTCGGCCATACGATAACCTGCGATCAACTAAACGATAAATTGAATTCCCCGAGTACGATAATCCTTTATAAGCGAGGCGGAAAGTTGTAG
>CAUDMG010001434.1:0-56001 GCA_958450375.1 Homarus gammarus | reverse complement strand
GAGGAGTATTGACACGGGACATGATTAGGGCCTGTTGACGAGTATTAACACAGGAAATGATAAGGGCCTGCTGACGAGCATTTACACGGTACATGATAAGGGCCTGCTCACGGGTATTAACACAGTTCATGATAAGGGCCTGCTGACAAGTATTAACACAGGATATGATAAGGGCCTGCTGACGAGTATTAACACAGTACATGATAAGGGCCTGCTGACGAGTATTAACACGGAATATGATAAGGGCCTGCAGACGAGCATTGACACAGGACATGATAAGGGCCTGCTGACGAGCATTGACACGGGACATGATAAGGTCTTCCTGAAGATTATTAACATGGTACATGATAAGGGCCTGCTGACAAACATTGACACGGGACATGATAAGGGCCTCCTGACGACCATTGACACGGGACATAATAAGGGCATGCTGACGAGCATTGACACGGGACATGATAAGGGATGCAGACGAGTATTGACACGGGACATAAGGGCCTGCTGACGAGCATAAACACAGGACATGATAAGGGTCTGCTGGCGAGTATTAACACAGGACATGATAAGGGCTTGCTGACAAGTATTAACACAGGACATGATAAGGTCCTGCTGGCGAGTATTAACACAGGACATGATAAGGGCCTGCTGGCGAGTATTAACACAGGACATGATAAGGGCCTGCTGACGAGTATTAACACGGGACATGATAAGGGCCTGCTGACGAGTATTAACACAGGACATGATAAGGGCCTGCTGGCGAGTATTAACACAGGACATGATAAGGGCCTGCTGACAAGTATTAACACAGGACATGATAAGGTCCTGCTGGCGAGTATTAACACAGGACATGATAAGGGTCTGCTGGCGAGTATTAACACAGGACATGGTAAGGGCCTGCTGACGAGTATTAACACGGGACATGATAAGGGCCTGCTGACGAGTATTAACACGGGACATGATAAGGGCCTGCTGACGAGCATTAACACGGGACATGATAAGGGCCTGCTGGCGAGTATCAACACAGGACATGATAAGGGCCTGCTGACAAGTATTAGCACAGGACATGATAAGGGCCTGCTCACAAGAATTAACACAGGACATGATAAGGGCCTGCTGACGATTATTGACACGGGACATTATAATGGCCTGCTGACGAGTATCAACACAGTATATGATAAGGGCCTGCTGACGAGTATTAACACAGTACATGATAAGGGCCTGCAGACGAGCATTGACACAGGACATGATAAGGGCCTGCTAACGAGCATTGACACAGGACATGATAAGGGCCTGCTGACGAGCATTGACACAGGACATGATAAGGGCCTGCTAATGAGCATTGACATGAGACAAGATAAGGGCCTGCTAACGGGTATTAACACGGGACATGATAAGGGCCTGCTGACGAGAATTAACAGAGTGCATGATATGGGCCTGCTGACGAGTATTAACACAGGACATGATAAGGGCCTGCTGACGAGAATTAACACGGTACATGATAAGGGCCTGCTGACGAGCATTGACACGGTACCTGATAAGGGCCTGCTGACGAGTATTAACACAAGACATGATAAGGGCGTGTTAACGAGTATTAACACAGGACATGATAAGGACCTGCTGGTGATGTATAAACACAGGACATGATATGGGCCTGCTGAGAAGTGTTAACACAGCACATGATAAGGGCCTGCTGACGAGTATTAACACAGTACATGATAAGGGCCAGCTGACGAGTATTAACACAGGACATAAGGGCCTGCTGACAAGTATTAACACAGGACATGATAAGGGCTTGGTGACAAGTATTAACACAGGACATAATAAGGGCCTGCTGACGAGTATGGCCACACACTTGAACACTACGTCCTCGACTGTGTGAAGATAGAACCTTTTAGGGACAGGTCCAAGCACACTGTGTGTGAAATGGCACAACACTTCATCTCTAATGGCAAGATAGCCGACATATTAAGATTGTATCCACTTTTTTGCACTTAGTAACTATATCAGTTCTCATGTACAGAACCAAATATGCAATGTGCTTGAATACCTCCCACGTAAATATGAATAACAAAGTGTGGGGCCAGACATACTGCCTCACACACCTGTTCTCACGCATTTGTGAATAAGTTACCCTTTATTTATAGAACTAAAAAAATAATGTAAATGAAATACTGTGTAACTTTCAGTGCCATAATATCCTGACAACCGGGGTTAATTATTATGACCCTTTGTAAACCCTACTCTGTAATCCTTTTGCGCTACCGCTCACAGGATGAGTGTGGGGTGCACAATAAAGTAGCCGCTGCAAGCGGCAAAATCAAAATCAATGACGAGTATTGACACGGGACATGATAAGGGCCTGGTGACAAGTAATAACACAGGACATGATAAGGGCCTGCTGACAAGTGTTAACACAGGACATGATAAGGGCCTACTGACAAGTATTAACACAGGACATGATAAGGGCTTGGTAACAACTAATAACACAGGACATGATAAAGTCTTGCTGACGAGTATTAACATAGGACATGATAAGGGCCTAATGAGGAGTATTGACACGGGACATGATAAGGGCCTGCTGACTAGTATTAACACAGGACATGATGAGGTCCTGCTGACGAGCATTTACACGGTACATGATAAGGGCCTGCTCACGGGTATTAACACAGTTCATGATAAGGGCCTGCTGACAAGTATTAACACAGGACATGATAAGGGCCTGCTGACGAGAATTAACACAGTACATGATAAGGGCCTGCTTACGAGTATTAACACGGAACATGATAAGGGCCTGCTCACGAGTATTAACACAATTCATGATAAGGGCCTGCTGACGAGTATTAACACAGGACATGATAAGGGCCTGCTGACGAGTATTAACACAGGACATGATTAGGGCCTGCTGACGAGCATTGACACGGGACATGATACGGGCCTCCTGACGACCATTGACACGGGACATAATAAGGGCATGCTGACGAGCATTGCCACGGGACATGATAAGGGATGCAGACGAGTATTGACACGGGACATAAGGGCCTGTTGACGAGCATAAACACAGGACATGATAAGGGCCTGCTGGCGAGTATTAACACAGGACATGATAATGGCTTGCTGACAAGTATTAACACAGGACATGATAAGGTCCTGCTGGCAAGTATTAACACAGGACATGATAAGGGCCTGCTGACAAGTATTATCACAGGACATGATAAGGGCCTGCTGACGAATATTGACACGGGACATGATAAGGGCCTGCTGAATTGTATAAACACAGTGAATGATAAGGGCTTGCTGACGAGTATTAGCACAGGGCATGATAAGGGCCTACTGACGAGCATTGACACGGTACATGATAAGGGCCTGCTGACGAGTATTAACACAGGACATGATACGGGCCTGCTGACGAGTATTAACACGGTACATGGTAAGGGCCTGCTGACGAGCATTGACAAGGGACATGATAAGGGAATGCTGACGAGTATTAACACAGTACAGGATAAGGGCCTGCTGATGAGCATTGACACGGGACATGATAAGGGCCTGCTGGCGAGTATTAAAACAGGACATGATACGGGCCTGCTAACAAATACTAACACAGGACATGATAAGGGCCTGCTGACGAGTATTAACACAGTACATGATAAGGGCCTGCTGACAAGTATTAACACAGGATATGATAAGGGCTTGCTGACAAGTATTAAAATAGGACATGATAAGGGCCTGTGACGAGTAATAACACAGTACATGATATGGGCCTGCTGAAGAGTATTAACACAGTACATGATAAGGGCCTGTTGGTGAGTATTCACACAAGACATGATAAGGGCCTGCTGACAAATATTAACACTGGACATGGTAAGGGCCTGCTCACAAGTATTAACACAGGTCATGTTAAGGGCCTGCTGACGAGTATAAAAACAGGACATGATAAGGGTCTGCTCACAAGTATTAACACAGGACATGATAAGGGCCTGCTGACAAGTATTATCACAGGACATGAAAAGGGCCTGCTGACGAATGTTGACACGGGACATGATAAGGGCCTGCTGAATAGTATAAACACAGTGAATGATAAGGGCTTGCTGACGAGTATTAGCACAGGGCATGATAAGGGCCTACTGACGAGCATTGACACGGTACATGATAAGGGCTTGCTGACGAGTATTAACACAGGACATGATACGGGCCTGCTGAAGAGTATTAACACAGTACATGATAAGGGCCTGTTGGTGAGTATTCACACAAGACATGATAAGGGCCTGCTGACAAATATAAACACAGGACATGGTAAGGGCCTGCTCACAAGTATTAACACAGGTCATGTTAAGGGCCTGCAGACGAGTATAAAAACAGGACATGATAAGGGCCTGCTGACAAGTATTAACACAGGACATGATTAGGGTCTGCTGACAAGTATTAACACAGTACATGATAAGGGCCTGCTGACGAGTATGAACACAGTACATGATAAGGGCCTGCTGACGAGCATTGACACGGGACATGATAAGGGCCTGCTGACGAGTATTGACACAGGACATGATAAGGGCCTGCTGACAAGTATTAACACAGTACATGATAAGTGCCTGCTGACAAGTATTAATACAGGACTTGATAAGGGCCCGCTGACAAGTATGAACACAGGACTTGATAAGGGCTCGCTGACGAGTATTAACACAGGACATGATAAGGGCCTGCTGAAAAGTATTAACACATTACATGATAAGGGCTTGCTGACAAGTATTAACACAGGACATGATAAGGACCTGCTGACGAGTATTGACACGGGACATGATAAGGGCCTGCTGACGAGTATGAACACAGTGAATGATAAGGGCTTGCTTACAAGTATTAACACAGGACAAGATAAGGGCCTGCTGACGAGCATTGACAAGGGACATGATAAGGGAATGCTGACGAGTATTAACACAGTACAGGATAAGGGCCTGCTGATGAGCATTGACACGGGACATGATAATGGCCTGCTGGCGAGTATTAACACAGGAGAGGATAAGGTACTGCTGACGAGTATTAACACAGGACATGATAAGGGCCTGTTGACAAATATTAACACAGGACATGACATGGGCCTGCTGACGAGTATTAACACAGTACATGATAAGGGCCTGCTAACGAGTATTAACACAGAACATGATAAGGGCCTGCTGACGAATATTGACACGGGACATGATAAGGGCCTCCTGAATAGTATAAACACAGTGAATGATAAGGGCTTGCTGACGAATATTAGCACAGGGCATGATAAGGGCCTGCTGACGAGCATTGACACGGTACATGATAAGGGCCTGCTGACGAGTATTAACACAGGACATGATACGGGCCTGCTGACGAGTATTAACACGGTACATGATTAGGGCCTGCTCACGAGCATTGACAAGGGACATGATAAGGGAATGCTGACGAGTATTAACACAGTACAGGATATGGGCCTGCTGATGAGCATTGACAAGGGACATGATAAGGGCCTGCTGGCGAGTATTAAAACAGGACATGATACGGGCCTGCTAGCAAATACTAACACAGGACATGATAAGGTCCTGCTGACGAGTATTAACACGGTACATGATAAGGGCCTGCTGACAAGTATTAACACAGGATATGATAAGGGCCTGCTGGCGAGTATTAAAACAGGACATGATACGGGCCTGCTAACAAATACTAACACAGGACATGATAAGGGGCTGCTGACGAGTATTAACACAGTACATGATAAGGGCCTGCTGACAAGTATTAACACAGAATATGATAAGGGCTTGCTGACAAGTATTAAAATAGGACATGATAAGGGCCAGTGACGAGTAATAACACAGTACATGATATGGGCCTGCTGAAGAGTATTAACACAGTACATGATAAGGGCCTGTTGGTGAGTATTCACACAAGACATGATAAGGGCCTGCTGACAAATATTAACACAGGACATGGTAAGGGCCTGCTCACAAGTATTAACACAGGTCATGTTAAGGGCCTGCTGACGAGTATTAACACAGGACATGATAAGGGCCTGTTGACGAGTATTACCAAAGGACATGATAAGGGCCTGCTGGCGAGTATAAAAACAGGACATGATAAGGGCCTGCTGACAAGTATTGACACAGAACATGATAAGGGTCTGCTGACAAGTATTAACACAGTACATGATAAGGGCCTGCTGACGAGTATGAACACAGTACATGATAAGGGCCTGCTGACGAGCATTGACACGGGACATGATAAGGGCCTGCTGACGAGTATTGACACGGGACATGATAAGGGCCTGCTGACAAGTATTAACACAGTTCATGATAAGGGCCTGCTGGCAAGTATTAATGCAGGACTTGATAAGGGCCCGCTGACAAGTATGCACACAGGACTTGATAAGGGCTCGCTAACGAGTATTAACACAGGACATGATAAGGGCCTGCTGAAAAGTATTAACACATTACATGATAAGGGCTTGCTGACAAGTATTAACACAGGACATGATAAGGACCTGCTGACGAGTATTGACACGGGACATGATAAGGGCCTGTGACGAGTATTACCACAGTGAATGATAAGGGCTTGCTGACAATTATTAACACAGGACACGATAAGGGCCTGCTGACGAGCATTGACAAGGGACATGATAAGGGAATGCTGACGAGTATTAACACAGTACAGGATAAGGGCCTGCTGATGAGCATTGACACGGGACATGATAAGGGCCTGCTGGCGAGTATTAACACAGGAGAGGATAAGGTACTGCTGACGAGTATTAACACAGGACATGATAAGGGCCTGCTGACAAATATTAACACAGGACATGACATGGGCCTGCTGACGAGTATTAACACAGTACATGATAAGGGCCTGCTGACAAGTTTTAACACTGGGTATGATAAGGGCTTGCTGACGAGTATTAACACAGTACATTATAATGGCCTGCTGACGAGTATTAACACAGTACATGATAAGGGCCTGCTGACGAGTATTAACACAGTACATGATAAGGGCCTGCAAACGAGCATTGACACAGGACATGAGAAGGTGCCTGCTGACGGGTATTAATGCGGGACATGACAAGGGCCTGCTGACGAGTATTAACACAGTTCATGATAAGGGCCTGCTGACAAGTATTAACACAGGACATGATAAGGGCCTGCTGACGAGAATTGACACGGTACCTGATAAGGGCCTGCTCATGAGTATTAACACAAGACATGATAAGGGCCTGCTGACGAGTATTAACACAGTACATGATAAATGCCTGCTCATGAGTATTAACACAAGACATGATAAGGGCCTGCTGACGAGTATTCACACAGTACATGATAAGGGCCTGCTGAAGAGCATTGACATGGGACATGATAAGGGCCTGCTGTCGAGTATTAACACCGTACATGATAAGGGCCTGGTCACGAGTATTAACACAGGACATGATAAGGGCCTGCTGACGATCATTGATACGGTACATGATAAGGGCCTGCTGATGAGTATTAACACAGGACATGATAAGGGCCTGCTGAAGAGCATTGACACGGTACATGATAAGGGCCTGCTGACGAGCATTGACACGGGACATGATAAGGGCCTGCTGACGAGCATTAACACGGGACATGATAAGGGCCTGCTGACAAGTGTTAACACAGGACATGCTAAGGGCTTGCTGACAAGTATTAACACAGGACATGATAAGGGCCTGCTGACGAGTATTGACACGGGATATGATAAGGGCCTGCTGACAAGTGTTAACACAGGACATGATATGGGCCTGCTCGCGAATGTTAACACAGGACATGATAAGGGCCTGCTTACGAGTATTAACACAGGACATGAAAAGGGCCTTCTGGCGAGTATTAACACAGGACATGATAAGGGCCTGCTGGCGATGTATCAACACAGGACATGATAAGGGCCTGCTGACAAGTGTTAACACAGGACATGATAAGGGCTCGCTGACAAGCATTAACACAGGACATGATAAGGGCCTGCTGAAGAGCATTGACACGGGACATGATTAGGGCCTGCTGTCGAGTATTAACACCGTACATGATAAGGGCCTGCTGACGATCATTGATACGGTACATGATAAGGGCCTGCTGATGAGTATTAACACAGGACATGATAAGGGCCTGCTGACGATCATTGATACGGTACATGATAAGGGCCTGCTGATGAGTATTAACACAGGACATGATAAGGGCCTGCTGAAGAGCATTGTCACGGTAAATGATAAGGGCCTGCTGACGAGCATTGACACGGGACATGATAAGGGCCTGCTGACGAGTATTAACACGGGACATGATAAGGGCCTGCTGACAAGTATTAACACAGGACACGCTAAGGGCTTGCTGACAAGTATTAACACAGGACATGATAAGGGCCTGCTGACGAGTATTGACACGGGATATGATAAGGGCCTGCTGACAAGTGTTAACACAGGACATGATAAGGGCCTGCTCACGAATATTAACACAGTACATGATAAGGGCTTGCTTACGAGTATTAACACAGGACATGATTAGGGCCTTCTGGCGAGTATAAACACAGGACATGATAAGGGCCTGCTGGCGATGTATTAACACAGGACATGATAAGGGCCTGCTGACAAGTGTTGACACAGGACATGATAAGGGCTTGCTGACAAGTATTAACAAAGTACATGATAAGGGCCTGCTGACAAGTATTAACACAGGACATGATAAGGGCGTGCTGACGAGTATTAACACAGGACATCATAAGAGCGTGCTGACAAATATTGACGCAGGGCATGATAAGGGCCTGCTGGCGAGTATTAACACAGGACATGATAAGAGCGTGCTGACTAGTATTAACACAGGACATGATAAGGGCCTGCTGGCGAGAAATTAACACAGGACATGATAAGAGCGTGCTAACGAGTATTAACACAGGACATGATAAGGGCCTGCAGACGAGTTTTGACACGGGACATGATAAGGGTCTGCTGACGAGAATTAACACAGTTCATGATAAGGGCCTGCTGACGAGTATTAACACAGGACATGATAAGGGCCTGCTGGCGAGTATTATCACAGGACATGATAAGAGCGTGCTGACAAGTATTTACACAGGACATGATAAGGGCCTGCGGACGAGTATTGACACTGGACATGATAAGGGTCTGCTGACGAGAATTAACACAGTTCATGATAAGGGCCTGCTGACGAGTATTAACACAGGACATGATAAGGGCCTGCTAACGAGCATTGACACGGAACATGATAAGGGCCTGCTGATGAGTATCAATACAGGACATGATAAGGGCTGTGAGAAGTTTAACACGACATGATAAGGGCCTGCTGACAAGTATTAAAACAGGACATGATAAGGGCCTGCTGACAAATATGAACACAGGACATGATAAGGGCCTGCTGACGAGTATTAACACAGTACATGATAAGGGCCTGCTGACAAGTATTAACACAGGACATGATAAGGGCTTGCTGACAAGTATTAACACAGGACATGATAAGGGCCTGCTGACGAGTATTGACACGGGACATGATAGGCCTGTGACGAGTATAACACAGGACATGATAAGGGCCTGCTGACAAGTATTAACACAGGACATGATAAGGGCCTGCTGACGAGTATTAACACAGGACATGATAAGGGCCTATGAGCATGACACGGACATAATAAGGGCCTGCTGACGAGATGACAGGACATGATAAGGGCCTGCTGACGAGTATTAACACAGGACATGATAAGGGCCTGCTGACAAGTATTAACACAGGACATGATAAGGGCCTGCTGACGAGTATTAACACAGTACATGATAAGGGCCTGCTGACGAGTATTACACAGGACATGATAAGGGCCTGCTGACGAGTATTAACACAGGACATGATAAGGGCCTGCTGACGAGCATTGACACGGGACATGATAAGGGCCTGCTGACGAGTATTAACACAGGACATGATAAGGGCCTGCTGACGAGCATTGACACGGGACATGATAAGGGCCTGCTGACGAGCATTGACACGGGACATGATAAGGGCATGCTGACGAGCATTGACACGGGACATGATAAGGGCCTGCTGACGAGTATTGACACGGGACATGATAAGGGCTTGCTGACGAGCATAAACACAGGACATGATAAGGGCCTGCTGGCGAGTATTAACACAGGACATGATAAGGGCTTGCTGACAAGTATTAACACAGGACATGATAAGGTCCTGCTGGCGAGTATTAACACAGGACATGATAAGGGCCTGCTGGCGAGTATTAACACAGGACATGATAAGGGCCTGCTGACAAGTATTAGCACAGGACATGATAAGGGCCTGCTGACAAGTATTAACACAGGACATGATAAGGGCCTGCTGACGAGTATTGACACGGGACATGATAATGGCCTGCTGACGAGTATTAACACAGTACATGATAAGGGCCTGCTGACGAGCATTGACACAGGACATGATAAGGGCCTGCTGACGAGCATTGACACAGGACATGATAAGGGCCTGCTGGCGAGTATTAACACAGGACATGATAAGGGCCTGCTGACGAGCATTGACACAGGACATGATAAGGGCCTGCTACGGTATTAACACAGGACATGATAAGGGCCTGCTGACGAGTATTAACACAGTACATGATATGGGCCTGCTGACGAGTATTAACACAGGACATGATAAGGGCCTGCTGACGAGTATTAACACGGTACATGATAAGGGCCTGCTGACGAGCATTGACACGGTACATGATAAGGGCCTGCTGACGAGTATTAACACAGGACATGATAAGGGCCTGCTGACGAGTATTAACACAGGACATGATAAGGGCCTGCTGACGAGTATTAACACAGGACATGATAAGGGCCTGCTGACAAGTATTAACACAGGACATGATAAGGGCCTGCTGACGAGTATTAACACAGGACATGATAAGGGCCTGCTGACGAGTATTAACACAGGACATGATAAGGGCCTGCTGACGAGTATTTACACAGGACATGATAAGGGCCTGCTGACAAGTATTAACACAGGACATGATAAGGGCCTGCTGACGAGTATTAACACAGGACATGATAAGGGCCTGCTGACGAGTATTGAACACGTACACTGATAAGGGCCTGATGACTACGGACTGTAAGGTGGCAGTATTACACAGGACATGATAAGGGCCTGCTGACGAAGTATTAACACAGTACATGATAAGGGCCTGCTGACGAGCATTGACACAGGGACATGATAAGGGGCCTGCTGACGAGTATTAACACAGGACATGATAAGGGCCTGTGACAGATAACACGGACATGATAAGGGACTGCTGACAAGTATTAATACAGTACATGATAAGGGCCTGCTGATGAGTATTGACACGGGACATGATAAGGGCCTGCTGACGAGTATTAACACAGGACATGATAAGGGCCTGCTGACGAGCATTGACACGGTACATGATAAGGGCCTGCTGACGAGTATTAACACAGGACATGATAAGGGCCTGCTGACGAGTATTAACAGGACATGATAAGGGCCTGCTGACGAGTATTAACACAGTACATGATAAGGGCCTGCTGACGGGAATTGACACGGGACATGATAAGGGTCTGCTGACGAGTATTAACACAGTACATGATAAGGGCCTGCTGACGGGAATTTACACGGGACATGATAAGGGCCTGCTGACGAGTATTAACACAGTACATGATAAGGGCCTGCTGACGAGAATTAACACAGGACTGATAGGGCTGCTGACGAGTATTAACACAGTACATGATAAGGGCCTGCTGACGGGAATTGACACGGGACATGATAAGGGTCTGCTGACGAGTATTAACACAGTACATGATAAGGGCCTGCTGACGAGCAATGACATGGGATATGATAAGGGCCTGCTGACAAGTATTAATACAGGACATGATAAGGGCCTGCTTACGAGTATTAACACAGGACATGATAAGAGCGTGCTAACAAGAATTAACGCAGGACATGATAAGGGCCTGCTTATGAGTATTAACACAGGACATGATAAGAGCGTGCTGACAAATATTAACACAGGACATGATAAGGGCCTGCTGGCGAGTATTAACACAGGACATGATAAGGGCCTGCTGGCGAGTATTAACACAGGACATGATAAGGGCCTGCTGACGAGTATGAACACAGGACATGATAAGGGCCTGCTGACGAGTATTAACACAGGACATGATAAGGGCCTGCTGGCGAGTATTTACACAGGACATGATATGAGCGTGCTGACAAGTATTAACATAGGACATGATAAGGTCCTGCTGACAAGTATGAACACTGGACATGATAAGGGCCTGCTGAGGAGTATTGACACGGGAAATGATAAGGGCCTGCTGACGAGAATTAACACAGTTCATGATAAGGGCCTGCTGACGAGTATTAACACAGGACATGATAAGGGCCTGCTAACGAGCATTGAAACGGTACATGATAAGGGCCTGCTGACGAGTATTAACACAGTACATGATAAGGGCCTGCTGACGGGCATTGACACGGGACATGATAAGGGCCTGCTGACAAGTATTAACACAGTACATGATAAGTGTCTGCTGACGAGCATTGACAAAGGACATGATAGGGGCCTGCTGACGAGCAATGACATGGGATATGATAAGGGCCTGCTGACATGTATTAACACAGGACATGATAGGGGCCTGCGGACGAGTATTAACACTGTACATGATAAGGGCTTGCTGACGAGTATTACCACCAGACATGATAAGGGCCTTCTGACGAGTATTAACACAGGACATGATGAGGGTCTGCTGAAGAGTATTAACACAGTACATGATAAGGGCCTGCTGATGAGTTTTAACACAGAACATGATATGGGCCTGCTGACGAGTATTAACACGGTCCATGATAAGGGCCTGCTGACGAGCATTGACACAGGACATGATGAGGGCCTGCTGACGAGCATTGACACGGGACATGATAAGGTCCTGCTGACGAACATTGAAACGGGACATGATAAGGGCCTGCTGACAAGTACTAACACAGGACATGATAAGGGCCTGTTGGCGAGTATTAACACAGGGCATGATAAGGGCCTGCTGACAAATATTAACAAAGGCAATGATAAGTGCCTGCTTACGAGTATTAACACAGTACATGATAAGGGCCTGCTGACAAGTATTAACACAGGATATGATAAGGGCTTGCTAACAAGTATTAACAAAGGACATGATTAGGGCCTGCTGACGAGTATTAACACAGGACATGATATGGGCCTGCTGACGAGTATTAACACGGTCCAAGATAAGGGCCTGCTGACGAGCATTGACACAGGACATGATAAGGGCCTGCTGACGAGCATTGACACTGGACATGATAAGGTCCTGCTGACGAACATTGAAACGGGACATGATAAGGGCCTGCTGACAAGTATTAACACAGGACATGATAAGGGCCTGTTGGCAAATATTAACACAGGCAATGATAAGGGCCTGCTGACGAGTATTAACACAGTACATGATAAGGGCCTGCTGACAAGTATTAACACAGGATATGATAAGGGCTTGCTGACAAGTATTAACAAAGGACATGATAAGGGCCTGCTGACGAGTATTAACACAGGACATGATAAGGGCCTGTTGACGAGTATTACCACAGGACATGATAAGGGCCTGCTGACGAGTATTAACACAGTGAATGATAAGGGCCTGCTGACGAGTATTAACACAGGACATGATAAGGGCCTACTGACGAGCATTGACACGGTACATGATAAGGGCCTGCTGACGAGCATTAACACAGGACATGATAAGGGCCTGTTGACGAATATTAACACGGTCCATGATAAGGGCCTGCTGACGAGCAATGACATGGGATATGATAAGGGCCTACTGACAAGTATTAACACGGTCCATGATAAGGACCTGCTGATGAGCATTGACAAGGGACATGATAAGGGACTGCTGACGAGTATTAACACAGTACAGGATAAGGGCCTGCTGATGAGCATTGACATGGGACATGATAAGGGCCTGCTGACAAGTATTAATACAGGACATGATCAGGGCCTGCTGATGAGCATTAACACAGTACATGATAAGGGCTTGCTCACGAGTATTAACACAGGATATGATAGGGCCTGCTGATGAGTATTGACACGGGACATGATAAGGGCCTGCTAACGAGTATGAACACAGTACACTGATATGGGCCTGCTGACGAGTATTAACACAGTACATGATATGAGCCTGATGACGAGTATTAACTCAGTACATGATATGGACCTACTGACGAGTATTAACATAGTATATGATAAGTGCCTGCTGACGGGCATTGACACAGGACATGATAATGGCCTGCTGACGAGCAATGACATGGGATATGGTAAGGGCCTGCTGACAAGTATTAACACAGGACATGTTAAGGGCTTGGTGACAAGTATTAACACAGGACATGATAAGGGCCTACTGACGAGTATTAACAATGGACATGATAAAGTCCTGCTGAAGAGCATTGACACAGGACATGAAAAGAGCCTGCTGACGATCATTGACACGGTACATGATAAGGGCCTGCTGACAAGTATTAACACAGGATATGATAAGGGCTTGCTGACAAGTATTAACAAAGGACATGATAAGGGCCTGCTGACGAGTATTAACACAGGACATGATAAGGGCCTGTTGACGAGTATTACCACAGGACATAATAAGGGCCTGCTGACGAGCATTAACACAGGACATGATAAGGGCCTACTGACGAGCATTGACACGGTACATGATAAGGGCCTGCTGACGAGTATTAACACAGGACATGATAAGGGCCTGCTGACGAATATTAACACTGTCCATGATAAGGGCCTGCTGACGAGCATTGACAAGGGACATGATAAGGGACTGCTGACGAGTATTAACACAGTACAGGATAAGGGCCTGCTGATGATCTTTGACACGGGACATGATAAGGGCCTGCTGACAAGTATTAATACAGGACATGATAAGGGCCTGCTGATGAGTATTAACACAGTACATGATAAGGGCTTGCTCACGAGTATTAACACAGGATATGATAGGGCCTGCTGATGAGTATTGACACGGGACATGATAAGGGCCTGCTGACGAGTATGAACACAGTACACTGATATGGGCCTGCTGACGAGTATTAACACAGTACATGATATGAGCCTGCTGACGAGTATTAACTCAGTGCATGATATGGACCTTCTGACGAGTATTAACACAGTACATGATAAGGGCCTGCTGACGGGCATTGACACGGGACATGATAAGGGCCCGCTGACGAGTATTAACACAGTACATGATAAGTATCTGCTGACGAGCATGGACACAGGACATGATAATGGCCTGCTGACGAGCAATGACATGGGATATGATAAGGGCCTGCTGACAAGTATTAACACCGGACATGATAAGGGCCTACTGACGAGTATTAACACAGGACATGATAAGGGCCTACTGACGAGTATTAACACAGGACATGATAAAGGCCTGCTGAAGAGCATTGACACAGGACATGATAAGAGCCTGCTGACGATCATTGACACGGTACATGATAAGGGCCTGTTGATGAGTATTAACACAGGACATGATAAGGGCCTGCTGACAAGTATTAACACAGAACATGTTAAGGACTTGCTGACAAGTATTAACACAGGACATAATAAGGGCCTGCTGACGAGTATTGACACGGGACTTGATAAGGTCCTGCTGACGAGTATTAACACAGTACATGATAAGGGCCTGCTCACGAGTATTAACACAGGACATGATAAGGGCCTGCTGACGAGCATTAACACGGTACAAGATAAGGGCCTGCTGATGAGTATTAAAACAGGACATGATAAGGGCCTGCTGACGAGTATTAACACGGTACATGATAAGGGCCTACTGACGAGCATTGACACAGGACATTATAATGGCCTGCTGACGAGTAATAACACAGTACATTATAAGGGCCTGCTGACGAGTAAGAACACAGTATATGATAAGGGCCTGCTGAAGAGCATTGACACGGTACATGATAAGGGCCTGCTTACACCTCCGACACTCCCAGTTACACCCCTGAATCTCCCAGGTACACCCCTGACTCTTCCAGGTACACCTCTCACACTCCCAGGTACACCTCAGACACTCCCAGGTACACCTCTGACACTCCCAGGTACACCTCTGACACTCCCAGGTACTCCTCTGACACTCCCTGGTACTCCTCTGACACTCCCAGGTACACCTCAGACACTCCCAGGTACACCTCAGACACTCCCAGGTACACCTCAGACACTCCCAGGCACACCACTGACACTCCCAGGTACACCTCTGACACTGCCAGGTACACCTCTCACACTCCATGTACACCTCCAACACTCCCAGGTACACCTCTGACACTCCCAGGTACACCTCTGACACTCCCAGGTACACCTCTGACACTGCCAGGTACACTTCAAACACTCCCAGGTACACCTCACACACTCTCAGGTCCACCCCTGACACTCCCAATTACACCTCTGACACTCCCAGGCACACCTCTGCCACTCCCAGGTACACCCCAGACACTCCCTGGTACTCCTCTGACACTCCCAGGTACACCTCTGACACTCCCAGGCACACCTCTGACACTCCCAGGTACACCGCTGACACTGCCAGGTACACCTCTGACACTCCATGTACACCTCCGACACCCCAAGGTACACCTCTGACACTCCCTGGTACTCCTCTGACACTCCCAGGTACACTTCAAACACTCCCAGGTACACCTCACACACTCCCAGGTACACCTCTGACACTCCCAGGTACACCTCTGACACTCCCAGGCACACCTCTGACACTCCCAGGTACACCCCAGACACTCCCAGGTACACCTCTAACACTCCCAGGTACTCCTTCGACACTCCCAGGTACACCTCAGTCACTCCCAGGTACACCCTAGACACTCCCAGGTACACCTCAGACACTCCCAGGTACACCTCTGACACTCCCAGATACACCTCTGACACTCCCACGTACTTCTCGGACACTCCCTGGTATTTCTCTGACAATCCCAGGTACAACTCTGACACTCCCAGGTACACCCCAGACACTCCCAGATACACCTTTGACACTCCCAGGTCCTCCTCTGATACTACCAGGTACACCTCAGTCACTCCCAGGTACACCTCAGACACTCCCAGGTACACCTCAGTCACTCCCAGGTACACCCTAAACACTCCAAGGTACACCTCAGACACTCCCAGGTACACTTCACACACTCCCAGGTACATCACTGACATTCCCAGGTACACCACTGACAGTCCCAGGTACACCTCTCATACTCCCAGATACACCTGTGACACTTCTAGGTACACCTCTGTCACTCCCAGGTACAAAAATTACACTTCCAGGCACACCTCTGACACTCCTAGGTACACCGCTGACACTGCCAGGTACACTTCTGACACTCCATGTACACCTCCGACACTCCCAGGTAAACCTCTGACACTCCCTGGTACTCCTCTGACACTCCCAGGTGTGGTGGGATGAAATCCTAGACAAGGTTCTTCAAACTCCAGAGCACGAGCAGTAGATATATTCAATAAGTGGTACAAGACTTGGCGTGATAGCCGACCGATACAGAAGCGGGAACTAGGGACCCCGGGCCGTGTGTAGGCCGAGGCTGATCTGAGGCAAGTTGTCTAGCTGGGCAAGGAGAGTTGCTAGACATCACTAGGACAATAAATGAGGTCTTCTAATTACTCGACTAGCGCGGTACAGACATAGTATATCGGGACATAGTGAGTGAACATAGGCATTAGACATAAGCATAGATATCAGACATGCTATGATAATATGGTAATACAGACATGTGAATAAATGGTATAATGAATGGTAACAGAGTCCTGCCGTCAGGCGTGTTCACATATCTTGGTACCCACATATCTATACACCTCCCTCCCCCTTTACGCTCGTAGTGCAATCTCGAGCGGCTATGGACTCTTTTTCATGAGTCGGGGGGAGCGGCGAGGGACGATGGGGGGATCAACTGACGACCTTCGTTCCTGGTCTGGGCAAGGGGACACAGGGGACGGGGAGGAAGGTTCGTCACTAGAGGATGGCACTGGGCGGAGATGGCGTCTGTTTCGCCACCACACACGACCACTGGGGAGGCGGACTTGGTACGAACGAGACTCGCCACGGCCCATGACGACCCCGACCTTGTCCCAGCGGTGTGACGTCGGGTCCTGGATTCGTACTTGCTGGCCGACGGTCAACCTGGGAAGGGGGCGGGCGTGGGCGTCATAGTGGCTTGTCACTTGGGCCATCCGGGCAGCCTCACGGCGGTCACACTCGTCCGCCTTGATCTGCCATTCATCTAAGAAGGACTGGGGGTGGGCAGGCACACAAGTACGAAGGGGGCGGCCATACAACACCTGGGCAGGAGAGCGTCCGGCAGGGGTAGGGGTGTTACGGAGTTCTAGTAGGCCCCTGTCGAACTCCTCGCAGTCCAGGTTCCCCGTTGGTGCTGTCTTGAGGATGAGGTATTTTACGGACTTTACCGCTGCCTCGGCGTGGCCATTCGCCTGCGGGTAATGAGGGGAGGTGACGATGTGGTGGACGCCCCAGCGTTCGGCGAAGCTCTTGAACTCGTGGCTATTGAACGGGGGCCCACCGTCGGTTCGGAGGCGGAGAGGCACTCCGACTTCCCGGAAGAAGCAACAAAACATCCGGATGACCCTGGAAGAGGTGGTGTCCCGACCACAGGGAACTACCACGGGCCATCCAGAGAGCCTGTCGGCGACCACCAGGAAAGACTTTCCGGCCACATTAAAGAAGTCGGCGGACACGGATTCAAAGGGCCGCTTTGGGAGGTCATTGCACAGGTACGGCTCTTGTTGCTGGCTGGGCTGGAGTTGCTGGCAAGGCTCACAGGCCTCAACCGTGCTCCTAATATCGGCGTCAATACCAGGCCAGAAGACGGTCTGACGGGCTCTGCGCCTGGTGGCTTCAACGCCGCGGTGGCTGTCGTGGAGGCGGGATAAGGTGCGCCGGCGGAGGGCAGCGGGGACGACGATCCTGGGGCCGTACAACACCAGCTCTCCGTCCGCATAGAGGCTATCCCTTAGCTTCCAGAAGGGGAGGGCGGAGGCGTGAATGTTGTAGCGGTTGGTGGGGAATCCAGTGGAGACGTAATCGAGGAGTTGGACGTATGCCGGGTCTTGAGCGGCGGCGATGCGGAGCTCCTGGAGAGTCCTATCGTCTTCGATGGGGGGCGTCGTCGTCATCTTGTCAGCAAGAGAAGTGGCTGTGTGTGTCACTAAAGACCGAACGTGAGCCGCGGCCGTGGTACAGTCGACTTCATCTTCAGGTGTGGGGCGACTAACAGGGGCTCGGGAGAGGGCGTCTGGTATGCACAGAAGTTTCCCGGCGCGCCACACGGCTGTAAAGACGTAAGGGGCGGTCTTCTCTTTGAGACGTTGGAGGCGAGGATTTTCGATGGCGTCCAACGTGTGGTGATTGAGGATGGGTATGAGCGGGCGATGGTCCGTCATGAGGGTGAAGTGCCCAAGGCCGAACAAGTAAAGGCGGCACTTGGCCATAGCCCAGGCGACTGCCAGCATCTCTAGTTCGATGGTGGCGTATCTGGTCTCCGTGTCCGTCAGAAACCTGGAGCCACACTGAACTAAGCGCAGTCTACCCTGGCCGTGATCTTGAAGGAGGGCATATCCGAGGCCGTATAGACGGGAGGCGTCGGTCTGGAGGACCACTGGTAAGGACGGGTCGAAGGGTGCCAAGGCTGGTGGTGACAGCAACGCCTTCTTAACATTCCTGAACGCTAGGTCGTGGTCAGGAGTCCAGAGGAAGGAGCGCTTGGGGCTCATGAGGGGGCGTAGAGGTTGGGCTGATGTGGCGAGTTTAGGGGAGAAGTCTGCCAGCTGATTTACCAGGCCCATAAACGAGCGGAGGTCGGTCAGGTTCGCTGGAGTAGGGAAGTCCTTGATGGCCTTGACCTTCTCCTCATCAGCTGAGATCCCCTCTGGCGAGATGTTGTAGCCGCAGTAGTTAACTTGGGAGGCGGCGACCACAAATTATCTTTGTTCAGGGTGATACCATGGGCACGGCATCTTGTGAGCATCAGATGAACTCGGTTCAAGTGGGCCGGGAGATCATCGTCGAAGAGCAGGATGTCATCTACGACCTTCACGCAGTTGGTGACACCCTGCAGAGCCATATCCCCACGGAGGCAGTACGCATCCCCCGTTGCTGCGAAGCCCATGGGTCCGCGGCAGTGTTGGAAGCGGCCGTGGGGCGTGATGAATGTAGTGAGGTGGCGGTCTTCTTCCGCCAGGTCGACTTGCCAGTACCCATGTAGTGCATCCGCCGTGGTAAAGAACTTTGCAGACGGGGTGACGCTGCGGACTGCTTGGATGGGCGTAGGCGATGGATGGGCGGGACGGGAGACCTGCGAGTTGAGATGGGTGAGGTCCACTGTGATGCGAACACCTACAGGCTTGGGTGCCAAGACCATAGGGTGGCACCACTCGGAGGGCTCCTCGCCGGCGTGTCTGATGATCCCCTGCTGCACCAGAGAATCGAGCTCCGCCTTCACCTTGTCCCGTAGGGCAAAGGGGATAGGCCTGGGTGTGTGGGTGGCGAAAGGCGTCGCGCCAGGCTTGAGGTGGATTCTCATCGGGGGGCCTGTCATCTTCTTGAGCGGCGTCTTCTGGAGGTCGGACTTGGAGACAAGGACGTCGCTGAACTGGCGAAGAAAGAACTCCCGGGCGGCAGCAGGTGTGGTCATGGCTGAGACAGGTATCTCTGCACACCTGTTGAGGTGTGTCACGGCGAGGATGGGCTTTGGGAACTCGGATGAGACGATGGCCAAGTCCTGACAATGGCCACATGACAAGAGAGGGGTTTGGATGCCCTCGTGGACGTGGACTGTGGCAAGGCAAGACTTGGGACCGAGCTGTAATGTTGCCTTGAAGCAACCCAAAGCTGGAGACATCGGGGACCCGTCCGCTGTGAGCACGTCGTTCATGGCTGTGGGTGACAGGCTACTCCTGGGAATGTTGAGGGCGTCCAGGTGTGTTGGTCCAATCACCGTGATGTCCGCGCCCGTGTCAGGTATCATCAGGAGGTTGGAAGAGTTGGTACCGTAGGACAGACGAACATTGACGGGCTTGGGGGACCTGTCACTCGAGGCATCATCCACGCGTCGGCATCCTTTGTTGTTCTTGGGAGACGGTGAAGAGACGTTTTGACCTGGAGATGGAGGCTTCTTGGTGGACCCGCAACACTTGGCGAAGTGTCCTTGCTTGTTGCAAGCGTTGCATGAGGCCTTGTTGGCGGGACATCGAGGTGTGCGGGGCCAATGGCCTTGAAACCCGCAGTTTCGACATGTACTATCAGCCGCAGGGCACTTTCCTGGACCGTGCTGGCGCTGACAGCTTCTGCAGGATTCGGGAGAAAAAACTGGTGACTGTGACGGGGGCTGTGGAGAGGACGCCGTCTGCATCTGGCGTTGATTCCTCTTGTAGGTGGAGACGGCGTGAACTTGAGATGGCGATGAGTGTATAGCTGAGGCAGCCTCTCTTGTGGCCTCATACGACCTGCAACAGGTGACGAAGTCGGTGAGGGGAGAGGCGGCGTCAAGGGTGAGGAGTTTCTGAAGCAGGTCCTCGTCACGTACACCCATCAGCAAGATCATCTTGAGCTGGATCTCAGCACAGGTTACAGGATCGCCTGTACATAGGTCCACCTCGGCTGCTAGGTCCTTAAGTCGTGCATAGAAGTCTGAGAATGATTCCCCAGAAGCTTGTTTGCAGGATAGCAGTTCCCTGCGACGCAAAGCTTCATTGCGGAGGCCACGGAAATGACTCTGCAAGGCGTCTAAGACCTCTTTCACTGACATGGAGGAATCAGGGGGAATGGCTAGCGTGTGCTCTAGGAGGCGTTGGACTTCGAGGGAAATGCACGATCTTAATTGGATGAGTTGTTTATGAGGGGGCATTCGGTTGAGGTCAGACATGACAGCAAAGTCTTCGAAACGACGTCGCCATTGACGGTATACTTGATATGTTGCATCAGATTGAAGGGGTGGGGGGCTGGTAACTGAAGACTTGCTGTGCAGGGGTGTGCTCGGGACGGCAAGCGGTGGAGGAGGCACGGAGAGGTCGACGAGAGTTGAGACTGGAGCAGGTGGTTGAGAAGGCACTGAGGTATACCCAAGGGGGCTAGGTGACGTGTGAGGAGGCGTTGTCTGAAGGATAGATGAAGAGGCTGAAGCTGGCGAATTGGTTGTGGCAGCTGGTGAAGTCGTCCTCGTTGTCAGCAATTCCAATAGTCCCAGGAATTTGTGGGTATCAGCTTGGTGTTGTTGTTGAAGTTGAAGACGGTAAGCTGATTCCTCTGACTGTCTTGACAATTCCTCTTGACGTCTTGACAATTCCTCTTGACGTCTTGACAATTCCTCTTGACGTCGTTTTTCCTCCTCTAATTGACGTCTTTGGGCTTCCTTCTCTTGGGAAACTTGTAGGAAGTGAATTAACTGACGTATATCCTGGCTCCCATCCTTTGAATTTGGCGCGCTCGGCGTGTGAGGCGTGAGGGGGGGTGGGAGGGTCTGTGAGGCTTCGTCTTCCTCATAATCCTCATCTAAATTTCCCAGCAAATCGTCGTGGTCAGACATCTCGTGTTTGGTATGGTTGCGATGGGAAAGACAAGGAGAATAAGGTGGAGTGCTATGTTTTCGTCAATGTACTTGCCTAAATGCAGGAACTGGCGGGCAAGTAAAAGAGTATTGGCTGTAGTATTTGTGAAGTGAGAGGAGGGCTGGCAGCGGTGTACTCCGCGCGCCCGGGCGGGGCTGGTGGTGACTCAGTCAGGGGGAGTCAGTCAGTGGCTTCTAGGCCTACGTGGACGGGGGGTGTATGCCGGAGGTGCTGTCTTGGAGACTGGGCTGAAGGCGTCTCTGCTACCTGTAGGGCCGCAGAGACATAGCAAACAGACATAAAAGGCACTGCACTTCACTTAGGGCACTTCACAAGGTCACAAAGCACTTTAAATCCAGGGGCACCGTGGAGTATATCTTCTGGGCGGGAAACAGAGGAGGCCGGGGTACAGACTAGGCCGGCTTTTGCAACTTGTGAACTGTCGTGTTGGAGCTACTCAACTGCGCCATGTGGTGGGATGAAATCCTAGACAAGGTTCTTCAAACTCCAGAGCACGAGCAGTAGATATATTCAATAAGTGGTACAAGACTTGGCGTGATAGCCGACCGATACAGAAGCGGGAACTAGGGACCCCGGGCCGTGTGTAGGCCGAGGCTGATCTGAGGCAAGTTGTCTAGCTGGGCAAGGAGAGTTGCTAGACATCACTAGGACAATAAATGAGGTCTTCTAATTACTCGACTAGCGCGGTACAGACATAGTATATCGGGACATAGTGAGTGAACATAGGCATTAGACATAAGCATAGATATCAGACATGCTATGATAATATGGTAATACAGACATGTGAATAAATGGTATAATGAATGGTAACAGAGTCCTGCCGTCAGGCGTGTTCACATATCTTGGTACCCACATATCTATACACCAGGTACACTGCTGACACTCCCAGGTACACCTCACACACTGCCAGGTACACCCCTGACACACCCAGGTACACCTCTGACACTCCCAGGCACACCTCTGACACTCCCAGGTACACCGCTGTCATTGCCAGGTACACCTCTGAGACTCCATATACACCTCCGACACTCCCAGGTAAACCTCTGACACTCCCTGGTACTCCTCTGACACTCCCAGGTACACCTCTCACACTCCCAGGTACACCTCAGACACTCAGACATCCAGGTACACCTCTGACACTCCCAGGTACACCACAGACACTCCCAGGTACACCTCTCACACTCCCAGGTACACCTCTGACACTCCCAGGTACTCCTGTGACACTCCCTGGTATTTTCTGACACTCCCAGGTACACCTCAGACACTCCCAGGTACACCTTAGACACTCCCAGGTACACCTCATACACTCCCAGGTACACCTCTATCACTCCCTGGTACTCCTCTGACACTCCCAGGTACACTTCAGACACTCCCAGGTACACCTCACACACTCCCAGGTACACCCCTGACACTCCCTGGTACACCTCTGACACTCCCAGATACACATCTGACACTCCCAAGCACACCTCAGACACTCCCAGGTACACCCTAAACACTCCCAGGTACACCTCTGACACTCCCAGGTACACCTCTGGCACTCCCAGGTACTCCTGTGACACTCCCTGTTATTTTTCTGACACTCCCAGGTACACCACAGACACTCCCAGGTACACGTTAGACACTCCCAGGTACACCTCAGACTCTCCCAGGCACACCTCTGACACCCCTAGGTACACCGCTGACACTGCCAGGTACACTTTTGACAAGCCATGTACACCTCCGACACTCCCAGGTACACCTCTATCACTCCTTGGTACTCCTCTGACACTCCCAGGTACACTTCAGACACTCCCAGGTACACCTCACACATTCCCAGGTACACCCCTGACACTCCCAGGTACACCTCTGACACTCCCAGGTACACCTCTGACACTCCCACGTGCACCTCTGATACTCTCAAGAACGCCTCTAACACTCCCAGGTACACCTCAGACACTCCCAGGTACACCCTAGACACTCCCATGTACACCTCTGACACTCCCAGGTACACCCCTGACACTCCCAGGTACACCGCTGACACTCCCAGGTACACACTCTGACACTCCCAAGTACACCTCTGACACTCTCAAGAACACCCCTGACACTCCCAGGTACACATCTGACACTCCCACGTGCACCTCTGATACTCTCAAGAACGCCTCTAACACTCCAGGTACACCTCAGACACTCCCAGGTACACCTCTGACACTCCCAGGTACACCTCTGACACTCCCAGGTACGCCTCAGACACTCCCAGGTACACCTTGACACTTCCAGGTACACCTCTGACACTCCAGGTACACCTCTGACACTTCCAGGTACACCAATGACACTCCCAGGTACACCACTCACACTCCCAGGTACACCCCTGACACTCCCAGGTACACCTCTGACACTCCCAGGTACACCTCTGACACTCCCAGGTACACCTCTGACACTCCCAGGTACACCTCTGATACTCCCAGGTACACCTCTGATGCTCCCTGGTACACCTCTGACACTCCCAGGTACACCGCAGACACTCCCAGGAATACCTCTGACACTTCCAGGTACACCTCAGACACTCCCAGGTACACCTCACACACTCCCAGGTACACCTCTGACACACCCAGGTACACTGCTGACACTCCCAGGTACACCCTGACACTCCCAGGTACACCTCAGACACTCCCAGGTACACCTCTGACACTTCCAGGTACACCCCTGACACTTCAGCTACACCTCTGACACACCCAGGTACACCAATGACACTCCCAGGTACACCACTGACACTCCCTGGTACACCTCTGACACTCCCAGGTACACCTCTGACACTCCCAGGTACACCTCTGATGCTCCCAGGTACACCTCTGGCACTCCCAGGTACACCTCTGACACTCCCAGGTACACCTCTGACACTCCAGGTACACCACTGACACTCCCAGGTACACCTCAGACACTCCCAGGTACACCTCTGACACTCCCAGGTACACCTCTGACACTCCCAGGTACACCTCTGACACTCCCAGGTACACCTCAGACACTCCCAGGTACTCCTGAGAACTCCCAGGTACACTTCAGACACTCCCAGGTACACCTCAGACACTCCCAGGCACACCTCTGACACTCCCAGGTACACCGCTGACACTGCCAGGTACACCGCTGACACTGCCAGGTACACCTCTGACACTCCATGTACACCTCCAACACTCCCAGGTACACCTCTGACACTCCCAGGTACTCCACTGACACTCCCTGGTACACCCCTGATACTCCCAGGTACACCTCTGACACTCCCAGGTACACCTCAGACACTCCCAGGTACACCCTAACACTCCCAGGTACACCTCTGACACTCCCTGGTACTCCTCTGACACTCCCAGGTACACCTCAAACACTCCCAGGTACACCTCAGACACTCCCAGGTACACCCCTGACACTCCCAGGTACACCTCTGACACTCACAGGTACACATCTGACACTCCCAAGTACACCTCTGACACTCTCAAGAACACCTCGGACACTCCCAGGTACACCTCTGACACTCCCAGGTACACCTCTGACACTCCCAGGTACACCTCTGGCACTCCCAGGTACACTGCTGTCACTCCCAGGTACACCTCTGACACTCCCAGGTACTCCTCTGACATCCCAGGTACACCTCTGACACTCCCAGGTACACCTCTGACACTCCTACATACACCTCCGACACTCCCAGTTACACCCTTGACACTCCCAGGTACACCCCTGACACTCCCAGGTACACCTCTGATACTCCCAGGTACACCTCTCACACTCCCAGGTACACCTCAGACACTCAGACATCACAGGTATACCTCTCACACTCCCATGTACACCTCTAGACACTCCCAGGTACACCACAGACACTCCCAGGTACACCTCTCACACTCCCAGGTACACCTCTGACACTCCCAGGTACTCCTGTGACACTCCCTGGTATTCTCTGACACTCCCAGGTACACCTCAGTCACTCCCAGGTACACCTTAGACACTCCCAGGTACACCTCATACACTCCCAGGCACACCTCTATCACTCCCTGGTACTCCTCTGACACTCCCATGTACACTTCAAACACTCCCAGGTACACCTCACACACTCCCAGGTACACCCCTGACACTCCGAGGTACACCTCTGACACTCCCAGGTACACCTCTGACACTCCCAAGCACACCTCAGACACTCCCAGGTACACCCTAGACACTCCCAGGTACACCACTGACACTCACTGGTACACCTCTGACACTCCCAGGTACACCTCTGACACTCCCAGGTACTCCTGTGACACTCCCTGTTATTTTTCTGACACTCCCAGGTACACCAAAGACACTCCCAGGTACACCTTAGACACTCCCAGGTACACCTCAGACTCTCCCAGGCACACCTCTGACACTCTTAGGTACACCCCTGACACTGCCAGGTACACCTCTGACAATCCATGTACACCTCCGACACTCCCAGGTACACCTCTATCACTCCTTGGTACTCCTCTGACACTCCCAGGTACACTTCAAACACTCCCAGGTACACCTCACACATTCCCAGGTACACCCCTGACACTCCCAGGTACACCTCTAACACTCCCAGGTACACATCTGACACTCCCACGTGCACCTCTGATACTCTCAAGAACACCTCTAACACTCCCAGGTGCACCTCAGGCACTCCCAGGTACACCCTAGACACTCCCAGGTACACCTCTGACACTCCCATTACACCCCTGTCACTCCCAGGTACACCTCTGACACTCCCAGGTACACATCTAACACTCCCAAGTACACCTCTGACACTCTCAGGAACACCTCTGACACTCCCAGGTACACCTCTGACACTCCCAGGTACACTGCTGACACTCCCAGGTACACCTCTGACACTCCCAGGTACTCCGCTGACACTCCCAGGTACACCTCTGACAATCCCAGGTACGCCTCAGACACTCCCAGGTACACCTTTGACACTTCCAGGTACACCCCTGACACTTCCAGGTACAACCCCTGACACTTCCAGGTACACCAATGACACTCCCAGGTACACCACTCACACTCCCTGGTACTCCCCTGACACTCCCAGGCACACCCTTGACACTCCCAGGTACACCTCTGACACTGCCAGGTACACCTCTGACACTCCCAGGTACACCTCTGATACTCCCAGGTACACCTGTGATTCTCCCAGGTATACATCTGACACTCCCAGGTACACCCCTGACACTCCCAGGTACACCTCTGACAATCCCAGGTACACCTCAGACACTCCCAGGTACACCTCTGACACTTCCAGGTACACCCCTGACTAGGGTGACAATAGTGCATAGGGGTGAATTTCTAAAATTGATTAAATGGAATGGCCATTGGTCCAATACTGCGTACCCATGAAAAAAGAACACAGGCGAAATCCTGGGTCATTTAGACAATATTTAGAGGTAGCTCAAGTCAATTGAAGTTTTATCCTTATAGGCAAAAAATACGAATATTCATAATATGCAGGTTTATTTTAAAATTTACATATTGAGCAAGTTTATGTGTACACTGTACATATAAATGATTAATTCCTTTTTAAAATGAAACTGCAGTGAACACGCTTACATCAATGGGTGGGAGAGGTGTGGACAACCCATTCATTGTTTTCGCTTTTTGCTTGTAAGGTCCTGTTTTGATGTCCCTGGTTGTGACCGCCTCTGCTCTTCAACAACCTGCAGCAGATGTTGAGGCTGGTCTTCACTCTTCGTGATCTTGCTGTTGAATGCCTGTATCAAGGCAATCCCTCTCTCTGCAGTGTCGTTGATGACTCTGAGACCACCCACAACTGCGACGCCAGTTTTGAAGTCTTCATCATCAGACCATGTGTCAGGTTCCTTGGACAAAAAAGAAGTCTTCATTTTGAGACTTTCAAATAGAAAGTTTGATCCTCTAGAAGCAAAGTCTGAGAGCTGCTTTGTGGGAAGGGAAGATGTGGCAGGAAGAGCAGCACGTTTTGGTGAATCCTCGGTCGCCTTCCTCTCAACGGTTGCCCGAACTATGTTTGTCTTCATTGTTGCATTAACTTGTGGATCGAAGAGTGCAAGACCCACCAAGCCTTCACTGAGGTACCACAGGTGACGACCGAAGACTGTGAGACATGTTCTTGATATTTTGACGTCGTGGTACTCTGACAGGTCTTGGAGGAGCCGCAAATCATTAGCAGGAGCGGAGGATGGAACGGAGGCCGTGAACCATGCACTGACATACACCTCTAGCACAAAGAATGTGAATCATTTCAAGCCTAATGTCTCACGAGCAGTTAGTTTAAACTGATTAGCAAAAATCAGGATCTTCATGACATAAATGAGCTTAGCCATCCACCATGCTCGGTGAAGTGCTCCGGGCCGTCGGAGATTAAACATGGGTAGAGCTCCATCGAGACACCTGATTGCTAGCTCCAGTACCTCACGGTAATCATCACGTGGCTGCTGCTTCTTGCCCAGATGATGTTTCCAGCAACAGATGAGGTCATCTCGTTTCTCGTACAAACTTGGAGGGAGGTCTGAGAGAGGGCTGTAGTCATCTTGACTGATGTCCTTCCACTTATGCTTGAAGCGAGAGAAGAGAGTAATATCTGGTCCAGAGGAAGGCCCCATGCATTCCACATACGCTTTCTCGGCAACAAGCTCAAGGATGTGGTGACGACACGCGAGATGCAGAAGACGGCAGCCGAGTTTCTGCTCCAGAATGACACATGCCCCCGACAAGTGCCCAGTGTTTGAAGCTGTTGTGTCAAAACTGAGTGCTGAAACATTCTCCGATATTTTCCACTCTTCCAGCGCTGCACTGACTGCTGTAGCAATGGCCTGTCCAGTCCCTGACAATAGTTTCGGGACACCAAGCAGCTTTTCAGTATTGATTCCGGAGACAAGAATGGCGATTCGGTCAACACTCGCTCCTTGTTCATCAGGAATAATTTTTCCATCCCAGTGCACAGTGAGCACTTCACTAGGTTGAAATTTTCTTTAATTTCGTTGGCAATCCCAGAACGGTGGGTCGCTCGCGAAGTACGCACTGTCTCATAGTTTAAAACTATTTCCATTGGGTCATGACCTAGACTAGCAGCCGTGGCACTGACGATCCGGAGAGCAGAGTGGTGACTGATCCCAGTGCGGTCCAATGTACTTGACAATTCAGGGGTGATAACTTTGAGAGTAGCACGTTTACGATTGGAAGAAGATACCACTGGTGATATCGCTAGGGAACTTGTAGATGATGACGAGCTTGATTGTGATTCTGTTTCAGACGAAGAACCCAACTCATCATATTCAAGAGCAGAACTGGCTTGATTCTGTTGTAGAGATTGCTTACTCTTGCTTTCTCCCCGACGCTTGATGGAACAAGCAATCTTTTTGTCTACTCCTGCCATTACACCTCTTCTCCCTTTTTCTCGTTGCGCTGCCAGGAATGCTCGGTCTTCTTTGATGGTCAAGAGCTGCATTGCCTTGGGGTGGGCAACATCGAAGAGGTCCTCTAACTCATCACAAAAAGTTTCCTCTTTCTTACCTTGTGTGTCTGTAGTGCGAGTGCAGTTTTTCTTAAGTCCCTTCCACATTAAAAAAAGATCCACTACCTTTCGTCCAATACTCTTCTCAGTTATGGTAGGAATCCGTGCTTTATTCCAGAAACTAATAACCGATGCTGCAACTTCACTCGCAGAATCATTCACTGTTTTCTTATGTTCATTGTGACCGTGGAAAAACAGACGTAGAACATCTCCTCTTGAAGGAAGTTGTGCACCCGTGATTTCGGTTATGTGTTGACCAATGAGCCAAACTTCAGTTTTTGAACGTGTACTCGTCATTGAACCTGAAACAAACAAAAACATTTATGTAACTTATGTTGTTACTGTTATGCAAACAACAGCACCCATAAAGCATACGGCATGCAAGATCACTTGTATAAAGTTTTTAAAGTGTTATATACCTAAATTGATGCATTGATTTTAGACAAAGACAATGGTACTAACAGTAATACTGCAACAAGAGCGACGCACACACACCCACCGTCACGTCTCACACACAACTGATGCTACTGTACCAGTCAGACACTGGCACACAACCTCTTCCCCCTACCCGGACTGACACCCGCCTCTCCCTCCCCTCTGCATTGCCAATAGCTGCACCAGCCAAAATACTCATTACTCATTTTTAGAAAAAATGTTAGGAACAACTTTAGTTTGAATTTGCATTCTACATATACCTGCAAAGTTTCATAGTAATCGGTTCATAAATAAAGAAATTAGAAAAAATCAATAATAATTTCAGTAGTGTTAACTTCAAATGGCTTGAGCCACCTTTAAATATTGTCCAAATGACCCAGAATTTCGCCTGTGTTCTTTTTTCATGGGTACGCAGTATTGGACAAATGGCCATCTAAAAATATAAACTTTCACTTTTTATTGTCACCCTACCCCTGACACTTCCAGGTACACCTCTGACACTCCCAGGTACACCAATGACACTCCCAGGTACACCACTGACACTCCCTGGTACACCTCTGACACTCCCAGGTACACCTCTGACACTCCCAGGTTCTCCTCTGATGCTCCCAGGTACTCCTCTGACATTCCCAGGTACACCTCTGACACTCCCAGGTACACCTCTGACACTCCCAGGTACACCACTGACACTCCCAGGTACACCTCAGACACTCCCAGGTACACCTCTGACACTCCCAGGTACACCTGAGACACTCCCAGGTACACCTCTGACACTCCCAGGTACTCCTGAGATACTCCCAGGTACACTTCAGACACTCCCAGGTACACCTCAGACACTCCCAGGCACACCTCTGACACTCCCAGGTACACCGCTGACACTGCCAGGTACACCGCTGACACTGCCAGGTACACCTCTGACACTCCAGGTACACCTCAGACACTCCCAGGTACACCTCTGACACTCCCAGGTACTCCTCTGACACTCCCAGTTACTTCTGACACTCCCAGGTACACCCAGACACTCCCAGGTACACCTTAGACACTCCCAGGTACACCCCTGACACTGCCAGGTACACCTCTGACACTCCATGTACACCTCCGACACTCCCAGGTACACCTCTGATCACTCCAGGTACTCCTCTGACACTCCCAGGTACACCTTCAAACACTCCCAGGTACACCTCACACTCCAGGTACACCCCTGACACTCCCAGGTACACCTCTGACACTCCAGGTACACCTCTGACACTCCCAGGTGCACCTCTGACACTCTCAAGAACACCTCTAACACTCCCAGGTACACCTCAGGCACTCCCAGGTACACCCTAGACACTCCCAGGTACACCTCTGACACTCCCAGGTACACCTCTGACACTCCCAGGTACACCTCTGACACTCCCAGGTACACATCTAGACACTCCCAGGTACACCTCTGACACTCCAGGTACACCTCTGACACTCCCAGGTACACCTCTGACACTCCCAGGTACACCTCTGACACTCCCAGGTACACCCTGACACTCCCAGGTACACCCTGACACTCCCAGGTACACCTCTGACACTCCCAGGTACACCTCAGACACTCCCAGGTACACCTCTGACACTTCCAGGTACACCCCTGACACTTCCAGGTACACCTCTGACACTCCCAGGTACACCAATGACACTCCCAGGTACACCACTGACACTCCCAGGTACACCTCTGACACTCCCAGGTACACCTCTGACACTCCCAGGTACACCTCTGACACTCCCAGGTACACCTCTGACACTCCCAGGTACACCTCTGATACTCCCAGGTACACCTGTGACACTCCCAGGTACACCTCTGACACTCCCAGGTACACCTCTGACACTTCCTGGTACTAATCTGACACTCCCAGGTACACATCATAAACTCCATGGTACACCTCTGACACTCCCAGGTACACCTCTGACACTCCCAGGTACACCTCTGACACTCCCAGGTACACCTCTGACACTCCCAGGTACACCTCTGACACTCCAGGTACACCTCTGACACTCCCAGGTACACCTCTGACACTCCATGTTCCCTCTGACACTCCCAGGTACACCTCTGACACTCCCAGGTACACCTTAGACACTCCCAGGTACACCTCTGACACTCCCAGGTACACCACTGACACTCCCAGGTACACCTCTGACACTCCCAGGTACACCTCTGACACTCCCAGGTACACCTGAGACACTCCCAGGTAAACCTCTGACACTCCCAGGTACACCTCAGACACTCCCAGGTACACCTCAGACACTCCCAGGTACACCTCAGACACTCCCAGGTACACCTCTGACACTCCCAGGTACACCTCTGACACTCCCAGGTACACCTCTGACACTGCCAGGTACACCTCTGACACTCCCAGGTACACCTCTGACACTCCCAGGTACACCTCTGACACTCCCAGGTACACCACTGACACTCCCAGGTACACCTCTGACACTCCCAGGTACACCTCTGACACTCCCAGGTACACCTCAGACACTCCCAGGTACACCCAGACACTCCCAGGTACACCTCTGACACTCCCAGGTACACCTCTGACACTCCCAGGTACACCTCAGACACTCCCAGGTACACCTCAGACACTCCCAGGTACACCCCTGACACTCCCAGGTACACCTCTGACACTCCCAGGTACACCTCTGACACTCCCAGTACACCTCTGACACTCCCAGGAACACCTCTGACACTCCCAGGTACACCTCTGACACTCCCAGGTACACCTCTGACACTCCCAGGTACACCTCTGACACTCCCAGGTACACCTCTGACACTCCCAGGTACACCCTGACACTCCCAGGTACACCGCTGACACTCCCAGGTACACCTCTGACAATCCCAGGTTCACCTCAGACACTCCCAGGTACACCTTTGACACTTCCATGTACACCCCTGACACTTCCAGGTACACCCCTGACACTTCCAGGTACACCAATGACACTCCCATGTAGTGATGGGTTGTCAGACCACAGCTTACATGGCAAGGAAAGCCAGACTTGACCCGACATTAGGGGGGTCAAGTGTAAGGGTATCCCCCGCGGGTGCTCAAGGGTGTTGCAAATCAACTAGCTCCCCTTCCCATGTCACACGGCCAACAAACATGTAAGAAGGCACCAGCCGACTCTCTCCCAATATACACAATATCCTACACCGCTGAGGAAGGCCAGACTTGACCCGACATTAGGGAGGTCAAGTGTAGGGTAACTCTCACGGCTGACCATCTGATGACTTTCCCAGAAGTCAACTTATATTCTCTGAAAAAGTCCAGACCTGACCGTACATTAGCGAGGGCAAATGTAAGGAGATCCTTCGCCGCCCCCCCCCCCCCCCCCCCCGATCAGCTCAACCTGACGGCTGGTCTTCCAATATATAGGACGTCCAAGCCCTCCCTCAGTGAGTGTGTCTTGAACCAAGAAGGGCCAGCTACCACGTCCCCAGTCCCGCTCGAGAGAAGCCCGCCACTAAGTGTAATGAAGTCTCAGCCGGGTCCATCGACAGAGTGCTGTCAACTCCACGTGTAACAGTAAGTGCTGGCTGTGTAGACTGTAGAAGTGCAGTGATCCCGAACCTCCCCAACGATCGACTTAGTGAAGTGCCCATTCTAATTGTGAGGTTAGGTTATACGAGAATACCATAGTCTATCATAAATTGTGTACGAACCCCCCCATTAATCCCCCTTATTGAACTAGTAAAATAAAGCTGTAACACGCATTGGTGCTTTATATACTACACTTGTCCTGTGCCTGTGTTAATATACAGTGTTGACATCACACCCTGGAGACACGCTACCATTTCCTCTCGCTATAATACTCTACTACTATAAACTCCTAACTTACCTCTCCATGTGAGATTTTGTCTCATTGCAATGGTGGCAGCCCACTTAACGTAAAACTCACGCTTCTTCCCCTTGGTGTTCAGTACAGTGATAGTTAGAATCTTTTGAAGTAAACTCGTAACTATCTTGACGAAGCAGGCAGTACAAGGGTGGTAGCATTTGTAATATATTTCCTGTCCCTCAGTGTGGTACAAGTGGTGACAGTATCCACTCCCCCCTCCCTAGTTCACATATTGTTGGGTAACGGGGAACAATGGTCGAGAACTCAACCAGGGCAAGTGTCAGTAAAACCCCCTCCTCGTCCCACCTGCAGACGTCATCGTCAACATTGACAATTTCGACTTCCACGATCAGTACTTCCCAGCCCTCCTCGCAAGCTAATATGACTCCTGTTAACATTACACCAACGACTTCCGTTTTTTTCCCTTTCCCTGAACAATCCACTAGTACCTACTCTCCCCCCCCTACCCCTTAACCACCCTGCACCCTCTCTCGCCGCTCCCCTCCCCACGCTCACGTACACCTTAGCACCTCCCAACCCCTCCAGCATGCCAGACCCCTTCCTTACGTCCGTCTCAGCTAGTAGTGCAGCACAAGTGATCAGTCAGATACCCATGTTTGAGGGCGATGGCCGTGACCCTGCGACATCAGCCTATAGGCTGGAACAGTGGTTAGGAGACATTGAAAGTGCTTTCCCGGAAACCCTTCAGGAATACGAGGAATGCGGCCTTAGGACGGCACGTATGCGATTGGGCGGTGACGCGAAAGGTGTGCTAGGATTTAATCCGACAGTAAAGAATGCTACCACGTGGGACACATTCGCGAACGGATTACGGGAAGTTTACAGCCAGGGTGACTCATTACAAGATCACACGACACGTTTAGCTAATATCAAGCTAGAGGAGTGTTCATCACTAAATGTTTACCTATCATGCATAGGGAGTGCTGTGAAGATGGCGAGAGTGAATCACCCACAATTCTTCCCACCTGAGCTTGTACTCTCTTACTTTCTGTCGGGCTTACCCGGCGAGATGCCCACGTACATGGAGGCGAGCGGCATAACTACGATCGAGAACGCAATTAAAGTAGCGCCGAGTTATATACAGCTCAGGAAACCCAACCCCCCCCCCCCTCCCGTTTTGTGTCGACAATTCACGCCGCCCCTCCCACCCTTACACGTAACACCCCTTCTGTCTGGGAGGATGAATTCTTGAGACTGATGGTGGAGAACCTCAGCCGGGACGAAAGGAAGCGACAGGAACAGTCATCGTTCCACGAGGAAGGGCGGGAGCAATCAGGGTTAGATACAGTAGGTATAAACACGTTGGGTAATGCGCCCCAGGGCGGCCGGCCGTCCGGGGCAGGGCCCCGCGGGGCGCGGGCTGGGATTGACCCCCGCCCCCGGGCAGTCACAAGTGCGCGCCCGGGCCCGCCCATGCGGGATAGCTGGTATAGAGCTCCGAAGCCTTTTCGCTGCTCCTCCTGTGGGGCATGGTCCCACGCGGTGCACGGATGTCCCTTTCAATTTGAGGGAAACCAGTGCGAGGGGTGTGGCGACCAGGGACATACCCGCAGAGAGTGTCCATACACCGGAATGCGTTGTTACGCATGTGCCGAGTGGGGACACATTCCCAGGTTATGTCCCTACTACTAAAGACAAGGGCGAGGCGTTGATGGTGACTAGGGAAGACAGGCCAATTATTAAGTTGAAAATGGGAGGGAAACGGGTTGAAGCTTTCATTGACACAGGCTCCTCGGTGTCCTTGGTGAAACAGAACGTGGCCTCCAAGATGAGCCTAGGGGGAAAGCATAAAGTTCCTGAGTTACGTGGCGTCACGGGGAACCGCCTCTCAACATTGGATTCCAGAGATATAACTGTAGACTTAGGAGATAAGATAGTTGTTCACGCGCTGGTTGTGGTAAGCGGTGATCTTTTCCCAGGGTAGTTCTTATTGGGTCAGATTTCTTGTGTAGGTTTAAGTATGGAATCCAGTTTGATGGGAGCCGGTATACCGTGACACTAGATGGTAGAGATTATGCAGGTACTCCTATTAGGAATAGGTCTGGTCTGCCCGTCCACCTCATTAAGCCTAAACGCCCCCAGCCCCCGCACCCCAAGCCCCCCAGCTACACCCTACGCGCGCCACTGTCATCCCTCCCCACTCTAGTGTTGTTCTGACCGTTCGATGGTCAAGGTCGTTCGACAGTTCCACGGAGAATCAGGAGTATGTATTTGTTGAAACCCCTCATGAAATGTCCCCATACGTGCAGTAGGGGCTCATTAACACTCAGCAGCCTAGCGTCCCAGTCATAAACCCCACCCCCAGGGAATTTAAACTTACTGGTCATTCAGTGGGAACAGTCTGTGAGGTCGATAAAGTAGAGGATCTGGAGCATTTTGATTCTACGAGATATAACATTAGGAGTGACACAGAATTCGTAGAGTCACAGCAAATGTTCGCCACTGCAATAGAATCCCTTGACATAGCTCACCTACCCACCCTTATTAGAGAACGTCTACGCACTATAATAAAGCAGCATGAAGATCTGTTTGCAACCTCAGATCAGGACCTCGGCCTGATGTCAGCTTCACACAAAATTAATACCGGCTCCGCTCCCCCCACCAGAGTACGGCAGTGGAGGCTTCCTGAGGCGGCTAAAACTCAAATTAGGGACTTATGTCGCCAAATGGAGGAACGTGGTGTCATCTCCCCTTGCACTAGCCCCTATTGCTCCCCGGTCGTATTAGTCAGAAAAAAGGACGGGTCAACTAGATTCTGTGTAGACTATAGGGAACTTAATAAGGACACCATTGCTGATAGCTATCCCTTGCCCAGAATTGACGAGACACTGGACCAATTGAACGGAGCTTCTATATTCACAGTTCTAGACTGTAAGGATGCGTACTGGAGTATACCAGTTGACCCGGCTGACCGCCCCAAAACTGCTTTCGCGGACGGCAGCCGTCTATTTTGTTTCAACAGGTTACCTTTCGGGTTAAAGGGAGCACCGGCCACGTTCATGAGGGCTGTGAACCACAGTCTCACACCCGTGCTTGGGCGGAACGCTATGGCTTACCTGGACGATGTTATCGTCTATAGTAAAAACATGGATTCGCACATGCGGGATGTAGATGAGGTTCTCTCGGTCATGAAAGCGGCCGGACTGAAAGTGTCCCTTAGGAAATGCGCGTTCGCGCGCCAGGAAGTTAAATTCCTGGGATTCATCGTAGGTCATGGCGGCGTTAGGCCCGACCCGGTGAAAGTGAAAGCGATAGCAGAGATGCCACCTCCCACCACAGCCAGGGGTGTGAAACAGTTCCTCGGCACCGCCAATTTTTTCAGACGTCACATCCCTCACTTTTCAGAGGCGGCCCTCCCCCTTACGAAACTTACAAAGAAGTCGGTTCAGTTTCGGTGGTCGGGGGAGGCAGATAAAGCTTTTAACCATCTTAAGGACTTACTGAAGTCGGCAACAATGTTAGCACTGCCGGACTTCACGCAGCCGTTTTACGTGCACACTGACGCTTCCGACGAAGCACTGGGAGCCTGTCTCATGCAAGGTGGTGAAGATAACCCCATCCCTATTGCTTATTTTTCCCAGAAATTGAGCGGAGCTGCCCTCCGCTACTCCACAACTGAGAAAGAAGCCTTGGCTATTGTCAAGGCCGTAACTTCCTTTGATGCTTACCTATTTGGTAGACACTTTTATGTAATCACTGATCACCGTCCTTTAATATATATCTTCCAAGGTAAAACTCCTAATGCACGGGTAGCACGCTGGGCAGTCTTTCTAATGCGTATAACTTCTCCATTTTGCATAAGCCAGGCAAGAACCACGTAGTACCAGACGCACTGAGCCGTAATGTATTACCTATAAATAATGTCGGGAATCCTAGCAGCATGACTCAGCCCATTTTTGGGGACCTATCACCTAACGAGGTGCGCCAACACCAACTCGAAGACCCACAGTGGGGTCCTGTCATTGAGTTCCTTGAGGGGGGTCCGCTCCCCAAGAAGGTCAACAAAGCCTCACTTTGTGATTTCAGTCTTTTAAGCGGAGTCCTGTATCTTGTTACTATGAAACAGGATGATGAACAACCCACAGAACTCGTAGTCATCCCCGCATCCTTGGAAAACTCGGCCCTAGAAGTAGCTCACTCTTCCCAATTCGCAGCCCACCCGGGTGAATGTCGCACATATGCACGTGCACGCTCTATGTTTTTCATGCCCAATCTAGCGCGGAAAGTTGGGGCATTTGTCAAAGGATGTCTGCCATGTCAGTTAAGGAAGGGTACCCCAAAGAGACAGGGAGAGCTGCAGGAGTTCCCACCAGCCTCTCAGCCCTTGGAACGGGTATCGATCGATCTAACTGACATGTCAATACGTTCACACCGGGGAAACAGATACGTTGTTTCCATCGTCGATCACTATTCACGTTTTGCAACCTATATACCCATCCCCGATAAACGCGCAGAGACAGTTTGTGAAGCCCTGTTACAATACGTTGGTACTCATGGATGTCCCCGGGTCATTGTAAGTGATCAAGGGACAGAGTTTACCTCGGGCATCTTTCAGAAGGCGTGCGACTTGCTGCGGGCTAAGTCAAATCTAACCACTAGTTACCACCCACAGGCTAATGCCATGGTTGAGCGTTCCCACCGCACGTTGAAAGATCACTTGTCGTTTTTGGTTAATAATCAGTACGGCGGTTGGGACGATCAGCTACCTCTTGCACAACTGGCCATGAACACCGCAATTAATACCACCCTGCATAACACTCCTTACTTCCTTCACTTTGGTAGGGATCCAAACCTTCCTGCTGGTGTAATCAACCCCCCACCCCTATCCTATGGCGAGGACTACCCTTCTGTCTTGCAAAACAGGTTACAAACGGTCTTTACTCGGGTGCAGGAACTAAACAGGAAAGGTCACTTACACAACGCCACCTACTATAACCTCAGGGTCACCCCTTCCAATATTACCGTAGGTACCCTGGTCTTCCTAACTAACGAATCATCCTCCCCCGATACCCCCTCTAAGTTGCAACAGAGATGGCAGGGCCCATATAGAGTAACCGCCCAACCCAGCAAAGTAAACTTCACTATTTCCCCGCTTTGCCAGGGGGGACGTCAGGAAACTGTGCATGTGAATAGATTGAAGCTGGCAACTGTCGACGATGACGTCTTGAACAAATCAGGCCTCACCAACCAGCCCCCTCTAGGAGTAACATTCCCTTCCCAACACCCTATCCCTCCACCAGCAGCTGACCACCCCCCTCAGAACAATCAGGTGCCTCACACCCCAAGTAATAATCAGAGAACTCCCCAAGCTACTGCCCCACTTGTACCAGTAAGACCTGATCAGATTAGGGCTCATAGATATAACACCAGGTCACAGAACATAGATTAAAGTAACGAGTCTAGGGGCACTTCTAATTGTTGATTATCCACCCCGGGATCTTGTCTTTCTACTAAGCTACAGAGTCATCACTGCCCTTGCTCTTCACGGGCCTGGGCGAGGTCTCCCTGACTCCACACAAAAGTCGGAGATGACACCACCACAGCTGCAGCTGACCCCCTACCAGATGAGCTGAGACCAACGCATCCTGACTCATAATGGATGCCCGACACGAGCGGGACACGCAGCGGGCAACCCCGCGGCGAATGGGTGACGCCTTCACGTCGACACTGCAAGCCCCAAGCTCCAGAAACGGGCTTGCATAATGCTGGCCCTCGATCTGGTTGAAGACACTGGGCTGTGTCTCGTCGCTCGCCTGCTGAACGACGAGACACGCACCGAGGCTACGGTCTCACAGCCCACAATACTGACAGACAACATCTATGGGTACCATCAGCCTGAGCAAGCTACGCCATGCAGGACCAGCGCAGCTCCCAGCTCCAGGCAGGGAATCAGGTCGTCCCCTTGGAACCCAGGAGAAAATCCCGAAACCCCGACCTGCAACTTCAGTAGCAGCAAGCAACAGGCAACAAACAACTAGAGGTCCCAGTGGCGATGCAGACGACAGCTCCCTACGTTTCAGGACCTGTCAACTGGTCCCACGCACTTCCACTCCGGGAATGGAACCACCAGGTACCAGACAAGTAATGGCTGACCTCGGCCCACCCGGGATCTGCCTCGCCGGTGTTTACCACACCATCGGGGACGAAACAGAAGTGACCTGACTACAAGTAGAGGAAGAAACAAGCAAACCCTGGGGGGCCCACCCAGGGAGGGATTCACCACTGTGAGGGTGTGGGACAGGACGGTCAGGGGTCTCGCCGACACTCACGTACGGAGGGCGAACTCTTGTCCGTGGACCCTGCCCTACACGCCATCCAAAGCGATGACACCCCAAGCAGTGGACCGGCTTTGATCCCGGCCGGGAAGGGCGGAAACTCAGATGGGACTAGAAAAATCCACCTGGACCACGACAGAAAATGAGACTCTACAGAGAAAACTCAGATGGGACTAGAAAAATCCATCTGGAATGCGTCAGGAACTGCCGCTCTACACAGAAGTTCAAGTGGAGGAAGTGAGGAACGCGACACACCGCAGGACGGGACAGGAAACGCCAACCACCACATCTACTGCGTCGTCCACCCTGATGCCGGGCACCGATTGGTGGAGGTGGTGTTGGACCACGCGCCACCCGGGATCTCTACGAATGCTGACTAGTTTTTGTTTTTGCCATTGTATCTTGTTAATAATTTCTGCTGCCTTTTTAGTATGTACAAATATTTCTTTTTGTTCACAAGTTGTATTTTCCCCAACTTCCCCCCCCCCTTTTTTTTTTATTAAGCGGCCATGTATCTTATTATTATATATGTTGTATGTGCTGCCCTGCGCAAGAGTTTAACAGTTGAAGCAACAAGTATGTAAATCTATTCCAGGCTTGAAGATACTAACACTAGGGAACCTAAGCAGAAATAAGCCAGGGCAAGCAACACCATTGCATAACCTTTCAAACCTCCGACTGTGTACCCACATCTAACTCCCTAAAGTGACGCTCTCCGACAAGCTCCTGCTAAGGCGCTCTCTCTCTCCTTCATATCTACATTCACCTTTCCGTTCCCGTATCTTTAGATAGCCGCTTAGATATTATAAATATTACCAGACTATGGTAGGATGTGAGGTGCATACTTTACACAGCAGTAGCTATTTTTCTCAGGTTGGGCACTCGCTATTGTCATCCACTGTGAACATCGATTGTGTATGGCATGGAAGCTTTGGTCTTGGCGGGAGGTGTAGTGATGGGTTGTCAGACCACAGCTTACATCGCAAGGAAAGCCAGACTTGACCTGACATTAGGGGGGTCAAGTGTAAGGGTATCCCCAGCGGGTGCTCAAGGGTGTTACAAATCAACTAGCTCCCCTTCCCATGTCACACCGCCAACAAACATGTAAGAAAGCACCAGCCGACTCTCTCCCAATATACACAATATCCTACACCGCTGAGGAAGGCCAGACTTGACCCGACATTAGGGAGGTCAACTGTAGGGTAACTCTCACGGCTGACCATCTGATGACTTTCCCAGAAGTCAACTTATAGTCTCTGAAAAAGTCCAGACCTGACACTACATTAGCGAGGGCAAATGTAAGGAGATCCTTCGCCGCCCCCCCCCCCCCCCCGATCAGCTCAACCTGACGGCTGGTCTTCCAATATGCAGTATAGGACGTCCGAGCCCTCCCTCAGTGAGTGTGTCTTGAACCAAGAAGGGCCAGCTACCACGTCCCCAGTCCCGCTCGAGAGAAGCCCGCCACTAAGTGTAACGAAGTCTCAGCCGGGTCCATCGACAGAGTGCTGTCAACTCCACGTGTAACAGTAAGTGCTGGCTGTGTAGACTGTAGAAGTGCAGTGATCCCGAACCTCCCCAACGATCGACTTAGTGAAGTGCCCATTCTAATTGTGAGGTTAGGTTATACGAGAATACCATATTCTATCATAAATTGTGTACGAACCCCACCATTAATCCCCCCTATTGAACTGGTAAAATAAAACTGTAACACACATTGGTGTTTTATATACTACACTTGTACTGTGCCTGTGTTAATATACAGTGTTGACATCACACCCTCGAGACACGCTCCCATTTCCTCTCGCTATAATACTCTACTACTATAAACTCCTAACTTACCTCTTCATGTGAGATTTTGTCTCATTACACCCAGGTACACCACTCACACTCCCTGGTACACCCCTGACACTCCCAGGTACACCCTGACACTCCCAGGTATACCTCTGACACTCCCAGGTACACCTCAGACACTCCCAGGTACACCTCTGACACTCCCAGGTACACCTCTGATACTCCCAGGTATACCTCTGACACTCCCAGGTACACCGCTGACACTCCCAGGTACACCTCTGACACTCCAGGTACACCTCTGATACTCCCAGGAATACCTCTGACACTTCCAGGTACACCTCAAACACTCCCAGGTACACCTCAGACACTCCCAGGTACACCTCAGACACTCCCAGGTACACCTCTGACACTCCCAGGTACACTGCTGACACTCCCAGGTACACCCCTGACACTCCAGGTACACCCCTGACACTCCCAGGTACACCTCTGACACTCCCAGGTACACCTCTGACACTCCCAGGTACACCTCTGACATTCCCTGTTACACATATGACACTCCCAGGTACACCCAAGACACTACCTGGTACTAATATGGTAATCCCAGGTACACCTCTGACACTCCCAGGTACACCTCTGACACTCCCAGGTACACCTCTGACACTCCAGGTACACCTCTGACACTCCCAGGTACACCTCTGACACTCCCAGGTACACCAATGACACTCCCAGGTACACCTCAGACACTCCCAGGTACACCTCTGACACTCCCAGGTACACCTCAGACACTCCCAGGTACACCTGAGACACTCCCAGGTACACCTCAGACACTCCCAGGTACACCTCAGACACTCCCAGGTACACCTCTGACACTCCCAGGTACACCTCTGACACTCCCAGGTACACCTCTGACACTCCATGTACACCTCCGACACTCCCAGGTACACCTCTGACACTCCCAGGTACTCCACTGACACTCCCTGGTACACCCCTGACACTCCCAGGTACACTTCTGACACTCCCAGGTACACCTCAGACACTCCCAGGTACACCCCTGACACTCCCAGGTACACCTCTGACACTCCCTGGTACTCCTCTGACACTCCCAGGTACACCTCAAACACTCCCAGGTACACCTCAGACACTCCCAGGTACACCTGACACTCCCAGGTACACATCTGACACTCCCAGGTACACCTCTGACACTCCCAGGTACACCCCAGACACTCCCAGATACACCTCTGACACTCCCAGGTACTCCTATGACACTCCCAGGTACACCTCAGGCACTCCCAGGTACACCCCACACTCACAGGTACACCTCTGACACTCCAGGTACACCCCTGACACTCCCAGGTACACCTCTGACAGTCCCAGTTACACCTCTGACACTCCCAGGTACACCTCTGACACTCTCAGGAACACCTCTGACACTCCCAGGTACACCTCTGACTCTCCCAGGTACACCTCTGACACTCGCAGGTACACCTTTGACACTCCCAGGTACACCTCTGATACTCCCAGGTAAACCTCTCACACTCCCAGGTACACCGCCGACACTCCCAGGTACACCGCTGACACTGCCAGGTACACCTCTGACACTCCATGTACACCTCAGACACTCCCAGGTACACCTCAGACACTCCCAGGTACACCTCTGACACTCCCAGGTACACCGCTGTCACTCCCAGGTACACCCCTGACACTCCCAGGTACACCCTGACACTCCCAGGTACACCTCTGACACTCCCAGGTACACCTCAGACACTCCAGGTACACCTCTGACACTCCCAGGTACACCTCTGACACTCCCAGGTACACCTCTGGTACTCACAGGTACACTTCTGATACTCCCATGTATACCTCTGACACTCCCAGGTACACCACTCACACTCCCTGGTACACCTCTGACACTCCCAGGTACACCTCTGACACTCCCAGGTACTCCTCTGACACTCCCTGGTACACACCTGACACTCCCAGGTACACCACTGACACTCCCAGGTACACCTCTGACACTCCCAGGTACACCTCTGACACTCCCAGGTACACCCCTGACACTCCCAGGTACACCTCTGACACTCCCAGGTACCCCTCTGACAATCCCAGGTACACCTCTGACACTCCCAGGAACACATCTGACACTCCTAGGTACACCCCTGATACTTCCAGGTACACCCCTGACACTTCCAGGAACACCAATGACACTCCCAGGTACACTACTGACACTCCCAGGTACACCTCTGACACTCCAGGTACACCTCTGACACTCCCAGGTACACCTCTGACACTCCCAGGTACACCTCTCACACTCCCAGGTACACCTCTCACACTCCAGGTACACCTCTGACACTCCCAGGTACACCGCAGACACTCCAGGTACACCTCTGACACTCTCAGGTACACCTCTGACACTCCCAGGAATACCTCTGACACTCCAGGTACACCTCAGACACTCCCAGGTACACCTCAGACACTCCCAGGTGCACCTCTGACACTCCCAGGTACACTCTGACACTCCCAGGTACACCTCTGACACTCCCAGGTACACCTCTGACACTCCCAGGTACACTTCTGACACTCCCAGGTACACCTCTGACACTCCCAGGTACACCACTGACACTCCAGGTACACCTCTGACACTCCCAGGTACACCACATGACACTCCCAGGTACACCTCTGACACTCCCAGGTACACCTCTGACACTCCCAGGTACACCTCTAACACTCCCAGGTACACCTATGACACTCCCAGGTACACCTCTGACACTCCCAGGTACACCTCTGACACTCCCAGGTACACCCCTGACACTCCCAGGTACACCACTGACACTCCCAGGTACACCTCAGACACAAACTGGTACACCTCTGACACTCCCAGGTACACCTCTAACACTCCCAGGTACTCCTATGACACTCCCAGGTACACCTCTGACACTCCCAGGTACACCTCTGACACTCCCAGGTACACCTCTGACACTCCCAGGTACACCAATGACACTCCCAGGTACTCCACAGACACTCCCTGGTACACCTCTGACACTCCCAGGTACACCTCTGTCACTCCCTGGTACACCTCAGATACTCCCAGGTACTCCACTGACACTCCCAGGTACACCACTGACACTCCCAGGTACACCTCTGACACTCCCAGGTACAACACAGACACTCCCAGGTACACCTCAGACACTCCCAGGTACACCTCTGACACTCCCAGGTACACCTGAGACACTCCCAGGTACACCTCAGACACTCCCAGGTACACCTCAGACACTCCCAGGTACACCTCTGACACTCCCAGGTACACCTCTGACACTCCCAGGTACACCTCTGACACTCCAGGTACACCTCCGACACTCCCAGGTACACCTTTGACACTCCCAGGTACACCTCTGACACTCCCAGGTACTCCCTTGACACTCCCAGGTACACCCCAGACACTCCCAGGTACACCTCAGACACTCCCAGGTACACCTCAGACACTCCCATGATTACCTCTGACACTCCCAGGTACACCTCTGACACTCCCAGGTACACCTCTGACACTCCCAGGTACACCTCTGACACTCCCAGGTACACCCCTGACACTCCCAGGTACACCTTGACACTCCCAGGTACACCTCTGACACTCCCAGGTACACCTCTGACACTCCCAGGTACACCTCTGACACTCCCAGGTACACCTCTGACACTCCCAGGTACACCTATGACACTCCCAGGTACACCACAGACACTCCCAGGTACACCCTGACACTCCCAGGTACACCTCTGACACTCCCAGGTACACCCCTGACACTCCCAGGTACACCTCTGACACTCCCAGGTACACCTCTGACACTCCCAGGTACACCTCTGACACTCCAGGTACACCTCTGACACTCCCAGGTACACCTCTGACACTCCCAGGTACACCTCTGACACTCCCAGGTACACCTCTGACACTCCCAGGTACACCTCTGACACTCCCAGGTACACCTCTGACACTCCCAGGTACACCTCTGACACTCCCAGGTACACCTCTGACACTCCCAGGTACACCTCTGACACTCCCAGGTACACCTCTGACACTCCAGGTACACCTCTGACACTCCCAGGTACACCTCTGACACTCCCAGGTACACCTCTGACATTCCAAGGTACACCGCTGTCACTCCCAGGTACACCTCTGACACTCCCAGGTACACCCCTGACACTCCCAGGTACACCTCTGACACTCCCAGGTACTCCTTTGACTCTCCCAGGTACACCTCTGACACTCCCAGGTACACCTCAGACACTCCCAGGTACACCCTGACACTCCCAGGTACACCCCTGACACTCCCAGGTACAACTCTGACAATCCCAGGTACACCTCAGACACTCCCAGGTACACCTCTGACACTCCCAGGTACACCTCTGACACTGCCAGGTACACCTCTGACACTCCATGTACACCTCCGACACTCCCAGGTACACCTCTGACACTCCCAGGTACACCACTGACACTCCCAGGTACACCCCTGACACTCCCAGGTACACCTCTGACACTCCCAGGTACACCTCTGACACTCCCAGGTACACCTCTGACACTCCAGGAACACCTCTGACTCTCCCAGGTACACCTCTGTCACTCCCAGGTACACCTCTGACATTCGCAGGTACACCTTTGACACTCCCAGGTACACCTCTGATACTCCCAGGTACACCTCTCACACTCCCAGGTACACCGCTGACACTCCCAGGTACACTGCTGACACTGCCAGGTACACCTCTGACACTCCATGTACACCTCAGACACTCCAGGTACACCTCAGACACTCCCAGGTACACCTCAGACACTCCCAGGTACACCGCTGTCACTCCCAGGTACACCCCTGACACTCCCAGGAACACCCCTGACACTCCCAGGTACACCTCTGACACACCCAGGTACACCTCTGACACTCCCAGGTACACCTCTGACACTCCCAGGTACACCTCTGACACTCCCAGGTAAACCTCTGTCTTTCCCAGGTACACCTCTGACACTCCCAGGTACACCTCTGACACTCCCAGGTACACCTCTGATACTCCCAGGTATACCTCTGACACTCCCAGGTACACCACTGACACTCCCTGGTACACCTCTGACACTCCCAGGTACACCTCTGACACTCCCAGGTACTCCTCTGACACTCCCAGGTACACACCTGACACTCCCAGGTACACCACTGACACTCCCAGGTACACCTCTGACACTCCCAGGTACACCTCTGACACTCCCAGGTACACCTCTGACACTCCCTGGTACACACCTGACACTCCCAGGAACACCACAGACACTCCCAGGAACAACTCTGATAATCCCAGGTACACCTCAGACACTCCCAGGTACACCTCTGACACTCCCAGGTACACCGCTGACACTCCCAGGTACACCTCTGACACTCCCAGGTACACCTCTGACACTCCAGGTACACCTCTGACACTCCCAGGTACACCTCAGACACTCCCAGGTACACCTCAGACACTCCCAGGTACACCCTGACACTCCCAGGTACACCTCTGACACTCCCAGGTACACCCCTGACACTCCCAGGTACACCTCTGACACTCCCAGGTACACCTCTGACACTACCAGGTACACCTCTGACACTCTCAGGAACACCTCTAACACTCCCAGGTACTACTCTGTCAATCCCAGGTACACCTCTGACACTCCCAGGTACACCTCAGACTCTCCCAGGTACACCTCTGACACTCCCAGGTACACCTCTGACACTCCCAGGTACACCTCTGACACTCCCAGGTACACCTCTGACACTCCCAGGTACACCTCTGACACTCCCAGGTACACCTCTGACACTCCCAGGTACACCTCTGACACTCCCAGGTACACCTCTGACACTCCCAGGTACACCTCTGACACTCCCAGGTACACCTCTGTCTCACACAGTTTTACCTCTGACACACCCTAGAACAAATCAGACACTCCCAGGTACACCTCTGACACTCCCAGGTACACCCTGACACTCCCAGGTACACCTCTGACACTCCCAGGTACACCTCAGACACTCCCAGATACACCACAGACACTCCCAGGTACACCTCAGACACTCCCAGGTACACCTCTGACACTCCCAGGTACACCCCTGACACTCCCAGGTACAACTCTGACACTCCCAGGTACACCTCTGACACTCCCAGGTACACCTCCTGACACTCCAGGTACACCTCTGACACTCCAAGGTACACCTCTGACACTCCCAGGTACATCTATGACACTCCCAGGTACACCTAAGACTCTCCCAGGTACTAATATCACTTACCCAGGTACACCTCTGACACTCCCAGGTACACCTCTGACACTCCCAGGTACTCATCTGACACTCCCAGGTACACCTCTGACACTCCCAGGTACACCTCTGACACTCCCAGGTACACCTCTGACACTCCCAGGTACACCTCTGACACTCCCAGGTACACCTCTGACACTCCCAGGTACACACTCTGACACTCCCAGGTACACCTCTGACACTCCCAGGTACACCTCTGACACTCCCAGGTACACCTCCGACACTCCCAGGTACACCGCTGACACTCCCAGGTACACCTCTGACACTCCATGTACACCTCAGACACTCCCAGGTACACCTCTGACACTCCCAGGTACACTCAGACACTCCCAGGTACACCGCTGACACTCCCAGGTACACCGCTGACACTACCAGGTACACCTCTGACACTCCATGTACACCTCAGACACTCCCAGGTACACCTCAGACACTCCCAGGTACACCTCAGACACTCCCAGGTACACCTCTGACACTCCCAGGTACACCGCTGACACTCCCAGGTACACCGCTGACACTCCCAGGTACACCCTGACACTCCCAGGTACACCTCTGACACTCCCAGGTACACCTCAGACACTCCCAGGTACACCTCTGACACTCCCAGGTACACCTCTGACACTCCCAGGTACACCTCTGACACTCCCAGGTACACCTCTGACACTCCCAGGTACACCTCTGACACTCCCAGGTACACCTCTGACACTCCCAGGTACACCTCTGACACTCCCAGGTACACCCTGACACTCCCAGGTACACCTCTGACACTCCCAGGTACACCTCTGACACTCCCAGGTACACCTCTGACACTCCCAGGTACACCCATGACACTCCCAGGTACACCACTGACACTCCCAGGTACACCTCTGACACTCTCAGGTACACCTCTGACACTCCCAGGTACACCTCTGACACTCCAGGTACACCACTGACACTCCCAGGTACACCTCTGACACTCCCAGGTACACCTCAGACACTCCCAGGTACACCTCTGACACTCCAGGTACACCCTGACACTTCCAGGTACACCAATGACACTCCCAGGTACACCACTGACACTCCCTGGTACACCTCTGACACTCCCAGGTACACTCTGACACTCCCAGGTACACCTCTGACACTCCCAGGTACACTTCTGACACTCCCAGGTACACCTCTTATACTCCCAGGTACACCTCTGATACTCCAAGGTATACCTCTGACACTCCCAAGTACACCGCAGACACTCCCAGGTACACCTCTGACACTCTCAGGTACACCTCTGATACTCCCAGGAATACCTCTGACACTTCCAGGTACACCTCAGACACTCCCAGGTACACCTCAGACACTCCCAGCTACACCTCTGACACTCCCAGGTACACTGCTGTCACTCCCAGGTACACCCCTGACACTCCCAGGTACACCCCTGACACTCCCAGGTACACCTCTGACAATCCCAGGTACACCTCAGACACTCCCAGGCACACATCTGACGCTCCCAGGTACACCGCTGACACTGCCAGGTACACCTCTGACACTCCATGTACACCTCCAACACTCCCAGGTACACCTCTGACACTCCCAGGTACTCCACTGACACTCCCAGGTACACCTCTGACACTCCCAGGTACACCCTGACACTCCCAGGTACACCTCTGACACTCCCAGGTACACCTCTGACACTCCCAGGTACACCTCTGACACTCTCAGGAACACCTCTGACTCTCCCAGGTACACCTCTGTCTCTCCCAGGTACACCTCTGACACTCGCAGGTACACCTTTGACACTCCCAGGTACACCTCTGATACTCCCAGGTAAACCTCTCACACTCCCAGGTACACCGGCGACACTCCCAGGTACACTGCTGACACTGCCAGGTACACCTCTGACACTCCATGTACACCTCAGACACTTCCAGGTACACCTCAGACACTCCCAGGTACACCTCAGACACTCCCAGGTACACCGCTGTCAATCCCAGGTACACCTCTGACACACCCAGGTACACCTCTGACACTCCCAGGTACACCTCTGACACTCCCAGGTACACCTCTGACACTCCCAGGTACACCTCTGACACTCCCAGGTACACCTCTGATACTCCCAGGTACACCTCTGATACTCCCAGGTATACCTCTGACACTCCCAGGTACACCACTCACACTCCCTGGTACACCTCTGACACTCCCAGGTACACCTCTGACACTCCCAGGTACTACCTCTGACACTCCCAGGTACACACTGACACTCTCAGATACACCACTGACACTCCCAGGTACACCTCTGACACTCCCAGGTACACCTCTGACACTCCCAGGTACACCTCTGACACTCCTGGTACACACATGACACTCCCAGGTACACCACTGACACTCCCAGGTACACCTCTCTCACTCCCAGGTACACCTCAGACACTCCCAGGCACACCTTTGACACTCCTAGGTACACCGCTGACACTCCCAGGTACACTTCTGACACTCCATGTACACCTCCGACACTCCCAGGTACACCTCTGACACTCCCAGGTTCACCTCTGACACTCCCAGGTACACTTCAAAACCTCCCAGGTACACCTCACACACTCCCAGGTACACCCCAGACACTCCCAGGTACGCCTCTGACACTCCCAGGTACACCCCTGACACTCCCAGGTACACCTCTGACACTCCCAGTTACACCTCTGACACTCCCAGGTACACCTCTGACACTCCAGGAACACCTCTGACACTCCCAGGTACACCTCTGACACTCCCAGGTACACCTCTGACACTCCCAGGTACACCTCTGACACTCCCAGGTACACCTCTGACACTCCAGGTACTACCTCTGACACTCCCAGGTACACCTCTGACACTCCCAGGTACACCTCTGACACTCCCAGGTACACCTCTGACACTCCCAGGTACACCTCTGACACTCCCAGGTACACCTCTGACACTCCCAGGTACACCTCTGACACTCCCAGGTACACCTCTGACACTCCCAGGTACACCTCTGACACTCCCAGGTACACCTCTGACACTCCCAGGTACACCTCTGACACTCCCAGGTACACACTTGACACTCCCAGGTACACCTCTGACACTCCCAGGTACACCTCTGACACTCCCAGGTACACCTCAGACACTCCCAGGTACACCTCTGACACTCCCAGGAACACCTCTGACACTCCCAGGTACACCCTGACACTCCCAGGTACACCTCTGACACTCCCAGGTACACCTTAGACACTCCAAGGTACACCTCTGACACTCCCAGGTACACCTCTGACACTCCCAGGTACACCTCTGACACTCCCAGGTACACCTCTGACACTCCCAGGTACACCACAGACACTCAAAGGTACACCTCTGACACTCCCAGGTACACCTCAGACACTCCCAAGTACACCTCTGACACTCCCAGGTACACCCTCTGACACTCCCAGGTACACCTCTGACACTCCAGGTACACCTCTGACACTCCCAGGTACACCTCAGACACTCCCAGGTACACCTCTGACACTCCCAGGTACACCTATGACACTCCAGGTACACCTCTGACACTCCCAGGTACACCTCAGACACTCCCAGGTACACCCTGACACTCCCAGGTACACCTCTGACACTTCCAGGTACACCTCTGACTCTTCCAGGTACACCTCAGACACACTATAGTACTCCTCAGACACTCCCAGGTACACCTCTGACTCTCCAAATAAAACCTCTGACTCTCCCAGGTACACCTCTGACACTCACAGGTACACCACAGACACTCCTATGTACACATCTGACACTCCCAGGTACACCTCCGACACTCCCAGGTATACCCCTGACACTCCCAGGTACACCTGTGACACTCCCAGGTACACTGCTGACACTGCCAGATACACCTCTGACACTCCATGTACCCCTCATACACTCCCAGGTACACCTTAGACACTCCCAGGTACTCCACAGACGCTCCCAGGAACTCCTCTGACACTCCCAGGTACACCTCTGACACTCCCAGGTACACCTCTGACACTCCCAGGTACACCTCTGACACTCCCAGGTACACCTCTGACACTCCCAGGTACACCTCTGACACTCCCAGGTACACCTCTGACACTCCCAGGTACACCTTTGACACTCCAATGTACAACTCAGACACTCCCTGGTACTAATTTCATACTTTATGTATTACCTCTGACACTCCCAGGTACACCTCTGACACTCCCAGGTACTCCTTTCACTCTCCCAGGTACACCTCTGACACTCCCAGGTACAACACTGACACTCCCAGGTACACCTCTGACACTCTCAGGTACAACCTCTGACACTCCCAGGTACACCCCTGACAATCCAGGTACACCACTGACACTCCCAGGTACTCCTCTGACAATCCCAGGTACAACTCAGACACTCCCAGGTACACCTTTGACACTTCCTTGTACACCCCTGACACTTCCAGGTATACCAATGACACTCCCAGGTACACCACTCACACTCCCTGGTACACCTCTGACACTCCCACGTACACTCTGACACTCCCAGGTACACCTCTGACACTCCCAGGTACACTTCTGACACTCCCAGGTACACCTCTTATAATCCCAGGTACACTTCTGATACTCCAAGGTACACCTCTGACACTCCCAAGTACACCGCAGACACTCCCAGGTACACCTGTTACACTCTCAGGTACACCTCTGATACTCCCAGGAATACCTCTGACACTTCCAGGTACACCTCAGACACTCCCAGGTACACCTCAGACACTCCCAGCTACACCTCTGACACTCCCAGGTACACTGCTGTCACTCCCAGGTACACCCCTGACACTCCCAGGTACACCCCTGACACTCCCAGGTACAACTCTGAAAATCCCAGGTACACCTCAGACACTCCCTGGCACACATCTGACGCTCCCAGGTACACCGCTGACACTGCCAGGTACACCTCTGACACTCCATGTACACCTCCAACTCTCCCAGGTACACCTCTGACACTCCCAGGTACACCTCTGACACTCCCAGGTGCACCCCTGACACTCCCAAGGTACACCTCTGACACTCCCAGGTACACCTCTGACACTCCCAGGTACACCTCTGACACTCTCAGGAACACCTCTGACTCTCCCAGGTACACCTCTGTCTCTCCCAGGTACACCTCTGACATTCGCAGGTACACCTTTGACACTCCCAGGTACACCTCTGATACTCCCAGGTAAACCTCTCACACTCCCAGGTACACCGGCGACACTCCCAGGTACACTGCTGACACTGCCAGGTACACCTCTGACACTCCATGTACACCTCAGACACTTCCAGGTACACCTCAGACACTCCCAAGTACACCTCAGACACTCCCAGGTACACCGCTGTCAATCCCAGGTACACCCCTGACACTCCCAGAACACCCCTGACACTCCCAGGTACACCTCTGACATTCCCAGGAACACCTCAGACACTCCCAGGTACACCTCTGACACACCCAGGTACACCTCTGACACTCCCAGGTACACCTCTGACACTCCCAGGTACACCTCTGAACACTCCCAGGTACACCTCTGATACTCCCAGGTACACTTCTGATACTCCCAGGTACACCTCTGACACTCCCAGGTACACCACTCACACTCCCTGGTACACCTCTGACACTCCCAGGTACACCTCTGACACTCCCAGGTACACCTCTCACACGCCCAGGTACACCTCTGGTACTCACAGGTACACTTCTGATACTCCCATGTATACCTCTGACACTCCCATGTACACCACTCACACTCCCAGGTACACCTCTGACACTCCCAGGTACACCTCTGACACTCCCAGGTACACCTGACACTCCCAGGTACACCCCAGACACTCACAGGTAACATCTCTGACACTCCCAGGTACACCCCTGACACTCCCAGTATCCTCTGACACTCCCAGGAACACCTCTGACACTCCAAGGTACACCTCTGACACTCTCAGGAACACCTCTGACACTCCCAGGTACACCTCAGACACTCCCAGGTACACCTCTGACTCGCAGGTTCACATTTGACACTCCAGGACACCTCTGATACTTCCCAGTACACCTCCACCTCCCGGTCACCGCCGACACTCCCAGGTACACGTGACCGCCAGGGTACACCTCTGACGCTCCATGTTACACCTCAGACACTTCCAAGGTACACCTCAGACACTCTCAGGAACACTCAGACACTCCCAGGTACACCTCTGACAATCCTGGTACACTCATACTCCAGGTGACACCTCTGACACTCGCAGGGTCACATCGCTGGACACTGCCAGGTACACCTCTGATACTCCAGTACACCGCGTCAATCCAGGTACACCCCTGACACTCCAGGTACACTCTGACACTCCAGGTACACCTCTGACACTCCAGGTACACCGCTGACACTGCCAGGTACACCTCTCACACGCCCAGGTACACCTCTGGTACTCACAGGTACACTTCTGATACTCCCATGTATTCCTCTGACACTCCCATGTACACCACTCAGACACTCCCAGGTACACCTCTGACACTCCCAGGTACACCTCTGACACTCCCAGGTACACCTCAGACACTCCCGGTACACCGCAGACACTCCCAGTAACATCTCTGACACTCCCAGGTACACCCCAGACACTCCCAGATACACCTCTGACACTCCCAGGTACACTGCTGTCACTCCCAGGTACACCCCTGACACTCCCAGGTACACCCCTGACACTCCCAGGTACACCTCTGACAATCCCAGGTACACCTCAGACATCCTGCACACATATGACGCTCCAGGTACACCTGACACTGCCAGGTTTAACTCTGACACTCCCTGTACACCTCCAACCTCCAGGTACACCTCTGACACTCCCAGGTACTCCACTGACACTCCAGGTACACCTCGACACTCCCAGGTGCACCCCTGACACTCCCAGGTACACCTCTGACAACTCCCAGGTACACCTCTGACACTCCAGGTTACACCTCTGACACTCCCAGGTACACCTCTGTCTCTCCCAGGTACACCTCTGACATTCCAGGTACACCCCTGACACTCCCAGGTACACCTCTGATACTCCAGGTACACCTCTCACACTCCCAGGCTACACCGGCCTGACACTCCCAGGTACACTGCTGACACTGCCAGGTACACCCCTGACACTCCATGTACACCTACAGACACTCCCGGTACCACTCAGACACTCCC
>CAUDMG010001433.1:0-11300 GCA_958450375.1 Homarus gammarus | reverse complement strand
AGTGATTTACTTGCATAAATGGATTCCACGCGCCACTTCTTCATCTTCTCTACAAGCTGTCCTGGACTGTCTCCTTTCGTTACTGAATACTCCTCTTCGATGATCAAGGCCCACAAATTGAAAATACGTTTGAAATTTCTCCAGACATGCCTCAGTGAAAAAGTTATGCCAAGATCAATCCTCCCACAACGTGTCCTTAAGATGTCTGACCGCCCCTTTGATGAGTTCCAAGAAATCATCCTTAAGAAACATTTTGAAATAAAGAAAATTGAAGTGGATGAAGCCTTCCGTATTGTAAGACAAAAAAAGCGCGCTTTTATCATGACCATACCGAGTTATTGGAAAAAGTTCATGTTGGACTACTGTTTTGATAACCTGAGACGTGAGCGTTCTGATCTTCAAGCCAAGATAGACCACAAATTGGCACTCCTTATTAGAAATAGTGATTGGACTAAGGATGCCAATAACAACTGTGTAGTGAATCTCTCCTCTAAACAACTAGACAATGATACCTTGTGTGCCCTCGGCTATGGTTTAAGTTTTGATGGTTCCAACAAGGGAGTCGACAGTGTTGACATAGCCAAAGCATTTTGCAATTTGGAGAAATTCAGTAATTTGACAAGTGAAGAAGTGAACATGTGTAAAGGTGTTGTGTATGCATCTATGTCCAAGCCTTGTGTTTCAAACTGTCCAGAAAGATTCACCAAAGCACTCCAAGCCCTTAAGAAAAATAAGGATCTACATGTCACTAAAGCAGATAAAGCCAACACAGTAGTGATTTTAAACAAAGATGACTATATCTCAAAAATGAATGACCTTTTATGTGACACTACAACATATTCTAAACTCATAAATAATCCTCTCAACACTGTCAACACCCAGTTCAACAAAAAACTTAAGTCCCTATTGAGAGGCAAAGCTACTCTCATTAAACATCTTACTTCAACGTCCCCTCCACTGCCTTACATGTACGGTTTAATCAAGACCCACAAGCCCAATAACCCAGCAAGACCCATCATTAGCTCTGTTGGGTCAATCTCTTATAAACTATCGAAATGGTTAGTTTCCTTACTAAACCCCCTAGTTGGCAACATTTCTAACTCCAATATCAAGAATAATATGGATCTGGTTGATAAACTCAATAACTTGCACATTAATCATGATTTTAAACTGGTCAGCTTTGATGTAACGTCACTTTTTACAAAGGTCCCAGTTGATGATTTACTAGAGTTCCTCATAGATTCCCTGGATAACATTTCACTGCCCGTCTCGAAAGATGACTTCATCGAACTCATCAAACTATGTATTAAGGATTGCAAATTCGAATTCAATGGGGAATATTATGCTCAAAAATTTGGTATGGCAATGGGTAATCCACTCTCACCTGTATTAAGCAACCTATATATGGAATTCTTTGAAAAGAAACTATTAAGTAATATTTTACCACCCTCAGCAGTCTGGTTTAGATATGTTGATGATGTATTATGTCTCTGGCCATGTAATGAGGACCTAAAAGTTTTCCTACCACAACTTAACAACTTAGCCCCCTCGATCAAATTCACTGTGGAATTAGAGCAAGACTGTAAATTGCCATTCCTAGACTGTCTGATACACAGAATAGGTAACACTTTTAAGTTCAGTATTTATAGAAAACCAACCAATGTGTGTTCATACATTCATTATTATTCTGCCCACCATAATAAAGTCAAACAGTCAGTATTTACAACAATGTTTTTACGTGCCTTGAGAATTTGCAGTCCGGAATTCATCGATGAGGAATACAAATATATATATAATATTGGCTCAAACCTTAAATACCCTAGATCTTTCATAGACAAATGCTTAAACATTACTAAGAAAACTTTTTATAGAACTGATCCCAAGCCCACCCATGACCATAAGAATATCTTAATATTACCATTTCACAAAAATTTCTCACACATTCCGGCACAGCTAAAATCTTGGAACGTCAATGTGGCATTTAAAAACTCATGCACTGTTAAACAAATGTTAATCAAGAACTCCCCCAACAACACAATTGGTTGCATTTATAAAGTTCCTTGCAAGGAATGTAATATGCTTTACTTAGGCCAGACAGGTAAAGATCTTGTAACTAGAATTAAACAACACAAATACAGTGTCAGGACAGGCCAGGAATCCAATGCTCTGTTTGTTCATTTGAGGGATAACAAGCATTGCATTGACTGGGATAATGCCTCCTCAATATTACCATGTAATTCAATTGATAGTAGGAACATCATAGAATCTAGTCTTATTAAACATACCGAAGCATTCAACATGAATTTGAGTAACGGTATGTACAAGCTGGACAACTTTGTAATTAAGAAGATTTGTGATCAGGTGAGAGGGTGGGTCACTGTCCCATCTGACCCAACCACCAACCGTTGTGTGCCATTTAAAGATCAGTAGGGTCATTACCTGACCATTGTGGACCTGGTCTCACCCTCCTCTGTATATATTCATCTTGTTCTGCATTACTCTATCTAGTCTGTACTCACCCCTGAAGATGTGAATTACACGAAAGCGCTTGGGAACTTCGTGTTTTCTTCTTTCCTGGTGGTTATCAGCATATATATATATATATCTATATATATATATATATATATATATATATATATATATATATATATATATATATATATATATATATATATATATATATATATATATATATATATATATATATATATATATATATACAGTGACCCCTCCGTTAACGAACTCAATCCGTTCCAGAAGGTCGTTCGTTAACCGAAAAGTGAATTAACTGAAACCATTGTTTCAATGGGTTTTTGGGTAATTGGTTCCAGCTCACCGAAAATTTCCTAAATTCAACAAAAATGGTAGAAAAGTTCACTTACTTTGAGGTGTGTATGTAGAAGGCTCGTGGATGATGATGATGATGGGCTTTAGAATGGGGGTGGAGGAGAAGGAAAAAGAGAAGGCATTGGGGTGGAAGAGAAGTCACCCCATGGCGCCATTTCACCCATAAAATTTTAGCTCTCTTGGTGTAATTCAAGATTATTTTCTTTAAATCAACACTGCACTGCATTATATATTGTCAATATGTAAAATATATTTCAAAATGACCAATAATTTGCTTGGAAACACAGAAAAAAGCGTTTAGTTGAAGAGTCTCTCAAGCAAGATGTTACCTCCAGTGAAAACAGAGAGAGATTAACTCCTGTTTGCTGTGTTAAGAGGCTGGATGCCCCGCATTAAACTAGTCACTTTACCTTCAATTATGTTCAATAATTGTTAAAATGACTATAAAATTGAAAACCACATTAAGTGAACAACAGAACATATGGGATTAATTCCAATAGAGACTGGCCGGACTCCCAAACTCTACTTTTTCCGACACAATACCTATGTTCTAGTAAAAATAACATCTTAATTTTATGATGGTACATGCACGCAATTAATACTTAAGAGAAATAGAGAAATACAGTCGCCAAGTTAATGTCCATTCAAATAATGGACTCGACTCCCTCCCCCTCTTCTCACACTACACTCACTGGCTCTTCCCTCTCTGAGAAATTTTTTGGGGAAAACCACTAAATTTTAATAAATAATACCTCAAACTAAAGTTAGGACAATATAATTGACATTGCTGGATTCCTTGTAAGACCAGGAATATTTTGAATATAAATGTCATATATTTTGTACAAAAGATAACATATTCACACCAGAGTAAACATTATATCTAAAATTTGTATGTCTAATGCAAAATCTATGATGTTTATATTCAAAATGATCATCAAATTGTAAGAATTCCAGCAATGTAAATTATTCTGGCCGGGTAATTTGTATGAATTTTATGAGCTAAAACAGGCAGTCAGGCAGGGTGGCGGGTGGGGCGAATCTAAAAATAGCTCTCGAGCCGGACACACCGTGTATATGTGGAAAAAACCCACGTTAAGTGAAAGTTCGGCTCTGGTGAGGCACCGCGTATACGGTAAAATGCGCTAAGCGAAACCGCGTTAAGCGGGGTAAAAAAAAGAAGACGAAAACAAAAGACTTTACCTAAGCTTCCGATGTTCTTGAGATGTTATTCGTTTTTTTTAATAGTTTTCGGTTAAAATTCTGTGATATTACAATGATATTCTATTCATACTGTGCTTGATATAATACATTCTCGGAAATGTAATATTTTTGCTGAAATTACGTACGTATTACAGTGGAAAGTGGGATGAAATCGTGACGAAAACAATGACTTTGAAATTTAATGCAATATTAACCCGTAAATCGGTTAATTCGGACAATCGGCTAAAACGGACACCCTTCCCCCCCCTATTAGTCCGAATTAACGAGGGTCGACTGTATTTGTCAGTGGCATTTATGTGAATGGCACATACTGGTACAGAGTAGCTAAAGTATAGCAATGACCCCTGTACTGTACAGGGGGGGGGGGGGGGGATGACCAGCACAAGGAAGGAAGAGTTACAATAAATCACTCAAAACAGAAATCAGGCGCCAAATTTAAAGATTATGGTGGTGAAAGTTCCTGATTATATAGATGGTCACCGTCATTGTTGAACAATAGGCACTCATCTTCTATTTACAGTTGTCATTGTTTAAGGGTTAAATTGTTTTGTATTATTAGTCTGATGTTATATATATCTAGATATATTTTACAAATTAAAGTTGTTTTCTGCCTCCCAGCTAACTGCTGGGGGGCATTTTATGCTTTGGGTCTTCCTCAGAGTGGCTACCTCTCTTTTACAGTACAGTGAGTTCTGTTATAACGCGTCTTTTGATAACGCGAATTTGCTCTAACCCGATTTATGAATTAAGACTGATATTTGTATAACGCTTGTTTGCTATAACGCGATTTTTGCTTACTATTTCTCCAATTTTGTGGTATTAATTGTGAATATGGTAAAGAAGAATATCTCCAAGAAGTGTTCTGGTGATAGAATTCCCGGTGATGATCGTAAAAGAAAGGATATAACACTTGAAGAGAAGCTCGATGTTATCAACCTCAAAATCACCCTTCTCCCCCATCAAGTTATATTCATATTTTTTCAAGGTAAAGTGTTACATTTACTGTATGATTTTATTATTAGATATGAATGTAACATTTATTTAGACTGTGCTATCCTTTGTGTTAGGCTAACTACTAAATTTTTTCGATTTCGAGTAATCTGCACCTAACCCTATTTTCTCCATAAGCCCTGTTATTTCTATTATGCGATTTTCTATAACACGATATTTTACAAGAACACAATTATCGAGTTATAGCAGAACTACCTGTACATTATATTTAATCATGTGTGTTTTATTTCAGTGTTGGGGTGGTGAAATGACTGAAACTACGGGACCACACACAATACACTTGGTGTCCAAAGGAGAAGAGGCTCCCAAAACTGGGGACTCCTTTCATGTCCAGTATATATATGATTGTATTGACAAGGAGCGACTCTTATTAATTGATAAATACAGGTTAGTAGTGTTTGCCTTTATGTTCAGTAGTGAAAAGGGAGAAGGAGCCAGGGGGTCGAGCACCTACAGCGCTTGGCTCCTGTTCCAGGGATCTATGGTTTGATTCCCGGGCGCTCCCAGTTCATCCAGCTGTAAATGGGTACCTGAGTTTATAACTTGGGGAAGTGAATGCAGTCGAGTGCAGTACCGGCCATGCTGCCTCCTTGTGTACTGAAGGCTTAGTATACAGTGTGTTGTGTCCACTGTCTTTAACAGGCAGTCATGCCTATGGGACCCACTTTCACTTTTTTCACTGTACTGTACTCTACTATAAAGTACATAGTGTGCTCTTTATTGGTGCTCAATATATACTGTAAGTTATCCTCTATGGTCATTATATAAGATTGTATGTAAACTATGTATTTTATGTTACCAGTATAGTAAACATCCAGATTTAATGGACGTGTAGGTGTTTGGGAATGTACAATATATGTCCATTTATTAATGTGTTACTCGTGCTGACAAAATAACTTTATGAACACATCTCCACTATTGATAATAAATGGTGCTTTCTTTTCTTCTTCTCACCATTACCCAGTGAGGTAACTGCTTCTCTTTTTGATATTTTCACAATAAAATAACAGCTCAAAGGCACAAAATAAACACAAATGATAAAGTGAATATGTCTGGCTGTAAACAGTACGGTGCATTCGGCTCAGGTCAGCTGGGTGACCAACGTACAGTATAAGTGTGTTTTGTTTCTTGTTAATGTATCTATATTATGTGTAAGTATAAACATGGTGCTTATCTACCAAGATGGGTGGTGGCGCAGAGTGGCACTGCTTAAAGCATTCTGTTATGTCTTGTGATACACATTTATGTCAAGTGGCAGGTCTTTTTGTCATTTTTGTTATACGGTGACACGACGGCTAACATCATGCCACATTCATGTAAATACAAGCAACATAGCCGTGCAGCCAATCATATTGTAAAAGACATTACTCTGCGACAGCCACCCAGCTCAGTAACACACCTTTTATAGCCTCCTGTTCAAGGTTACCAATAGACTCTAACTTTTCTACCAACACATTTGACATCCTCTCAAACTTGTCTGGAGATATGAGTATTACTCTACTTACAAGGGAGTGAGAAACACAGTCTATTAGATCACTGTTGGGCCATCAAGCTAATGACTCATCTTTTACCTCTACCATAGTGACTACTAGACAGTACAATAAACCCTTGAAAGTCCGGACAATTTGGGGGAAACGGGGTCTGGACCCCTCAACCATGGCCTTTGAATTTGTATTATAATGTGCAAAAAATGTCATGTGTGTTTCCTTTTACATTTTCTTTTTATTTTGAAGTCAAATTACAAATTACTGTATATATAATTTTGTTCTATTTATTACTGTATGTTACATTATTGATGATAAAACACATCATAAGAGGCTAATCATACCAGAATATAATAAACAAACGAGGCACGACCCCCGTCCTCCTCCACGTTTACACAAGTGTCATCTACCTATTAGCTCTCATTAGGCCTATAACAATCTGATTAAACCAAAGTACAGTGACCTCTCGTTTAACGAACGCCTCGGTTAACGAACTGCCTTCCATAAGGATCTTCAATTCGGTTAACGAATTTCTTACGAACCAACCTCAACATGTTTTCTCTTGCACTGACCGGGCAACCAGCTTTAGTATCAGTCCGCCAAAACATTAATCGGTTCTAGGGCTTAAATTCCTTACTATTTTAGTAAATATCAAGAAGTTTATACTATTCAATAATTTTAAAAGTTTAATATTAACTTTTTTAGTCATTTTAACAATTATTGAACATAATTGAAGGTAAAGAAACTAGTTTCTGGCGTGCCATCCAGCCTGTTAACACACCAGACAGGCCTTAGTCTCTCTCTGTTTTCAGTGGAGGCAACATCTTGCTTGAGACTCTATTCAATATATAATGCAGTGCAGTATTGATTTAAAGAAAATAATCTTGAAATATACCAAGAGAACTAAAATTTTATGGATGAAATGGTGCCATGGGGTGACTTCTCTTCCACCCCAATGCCTTTTCTTCTTCCTTCTCCTCCACCCCCATTGTAATTCCCATCGTCATCATCTAGGAGCCTTCTACATACACACCTCAAAGTAAGTGAACTTTTCTACCATTTTTGTTGAATTTAGGAAATTTTCGGTGAGCTGGAACCAATTACCCAAAAACCCATTGAAACAATGGTTTCGGTTAACGAATGACCTTCTGGAACGGATTGAGTTCGTTAACCGAGGGGTCATTGTACAGTATCTCCATTGAAGACTAGTGTACATATAAATTTTGATAATATACAAGTTAATTTATTGTATAAAATATTGTTTTTAATAAACTACTACAATATTGTATATTACTTTTGTCTTTATTCAAGACATTTACTTCAGGTCATGAGACCCACTAATTCCCCACCCTGACAATGGATGACCTGACAATACATCAGGTCAGTAATATGAGACCACTGTTCCCCCACCCCAGCATCACTCATAAGGAGAGAAGAGTTTATATACAATGGGTGACCTGCTATTGCATCAGGTCAGGTCAGTAACACGAGAGAATGAGGAGAAAATAACTTTTTCCCCAGACATAATGTTTCCTTCTTATCTCTGTTTTCTATTTATTCTTATTAATTAAACATTTATGGAGGGCAAAGGAAGTAGAGAGGCAGGGTGTGTGATGGAGGGAGGGAGGGAGTACAGTGAGAAGGTGGGTGGGAGGGTTGATGCAGTCAGCCCCCACACACACACGGGTCGCTTGTCCTCCCTTGTAACTCAGTGTATCGCCTCGCAAGCCTGTATCATATACATTTTTTTTCATACGCTTATTCACCCAGACTTTAGATAAACTATTCAGCATTATTTGGGTAAAAAATGTGTTTCCTGCTTATTGAACTGATCTTATCCAGTAGTATCAACAAGAGATGGTGGGCTGGAGTAGCTGTTGGCTTGATCACCAGTTTATTTTTATTTATTCATTATATTGTCATCTGATCAGCTTCTTATGGTGTATGTTTCACCATTAATAATACAGTATATAAAATATTAATTATTAGAGAAACATTTTTAATTTGTAATTTGACTTCAAAACAATGAAGACAGATGGACTGCCAAATATATATATGTGTGTGTGTGTGTGTGTGTGTGTGTGTGTGTGTGTGTGTGTGTGTGTGTGTGTGTGTGTGTTAATAATTAACGGTTTATTGAAAGAGCTTGGCAGCCAGAAGGCTGAAAATATACCGTTACATATTTGGGGAATGGGTTACAAATTACAAATAATATACAAGTAACATAAGTGACACAAATAAGACATATAATAACTTAGATGGGGAAAAGCTCAAACTACAGTTCATTTCAACATAGTGACAGTATTACAAGTTATTGATAATTTTTACAATGGTTGGGACTGGGCTGTTCTTATAGCGATCAGTTCGTGCACGTATGGGCTGGATGCGGTTGTGGTGTCGCACAGCAATTCTCGGACAAGGGATCTCAGGTGGTAGTAGGAGCCGGTGTCGGGGATGGTGTAGAAGCTTCTTACCAAATTTGCAGATGAGGTCGTGGTGATGGTCAGTGAGAGTCGAAAGGGTCTGTGTGTGTGTGTGTGTGTGTGTGTGTGTGTGTGTGTGTTTGTGTGTGTGTGTGTGTGTGATAATAAACGGTTTATTAATAGAGTTGCAGTCGGTGGCTGAAAATATACAGACTTACATTTAATTTAGACATAATGATATAATATGCATTGAATACATTTATAGGGCTGTGCAGTACATAAATCAGGAGTTGTTTATTATTTTAACAATAGATGGGATGGTGCTGTTCTTATATCTATCGGTGTGGGCTCTTATGGGCTGAATTTTGTTGTAGTGGCGGACTGCGCGAGTTGGGTGGGGGGCTGCTGGTGGCAGCAGGTGGCGATGACGAGGGTGGTGGAGTAGTCCACTGCCAAACCTTTCCAGTGCTTGGTGGTGGAGGTCACTGAGGGATGGCATTCCAGGGTGGAGAGAGCGTTGGTGTAGCCGGAGTATTCTGCGTTGAGCATGATTCTGCAGACCCTTTTCTGTACCTTCTCTAGCTGACGTTGTTGGGTGGAGTTGAGAGAAGATGACCAGGCTGGTGACGCATACGTTAGTTTGGGGAGAATAAAGGCGTTGTAGATGGTCCTCAGCTCTGGCGTGGGTGTCCCAAGTGACCTAAGTCTTCGTAGCATGTAGAGACGGTACGAGGCTGCCTTGACTGTGTTATTTACATGGGCCTTCCAGTCAAGTTTGTTGTCTATAGTTACACCCAGGAGTTTGGCAGACTGCACCAGCTGGAGAGGATGGGCACCCATTGTGACTGCTGGGGCTTGCACTGGAGTGGTGGCGGTATTGATGTGCATGACTACGGTTTTGGTTGTGGTTGATGGTGACCTTGTTCTCCGTAGTCCATGCCTGTAGCCTGTCCAGGGTGCCTTGGAGCGATGAGTAGTCTGGTGCGGTGTTGTCCACTGAAACCCCCACAGTGCAGTCATTCACGTACTTCCACCTGTGAGGAGTGTCCGATAGAGCGTCGTTGATCAGGATGAGGAAGCACAGTGGTCCCATCTTGGTCCCCTGGGGAACACCGCAGGTGAGGTGTTGGAATGTAGAGACCAAGCCCTGATACCTCACTGCTTGGCGACAAACACTCAAGAAATCAGTGAGCCATGAGACCAGGTTGGTGGGCAGCCCTAGTGCAATAGCCTTGTTGATAACAGTGCAGTGATCAACAAGGTCAAAGGCCTTCCTGAAGTCCACAAGGGCAACGGCCAGTGATATCTTACGTTTCTGCAAGTTTTTGTGCAGAAAATCCAGAAAGCTCACCAATCAGTGTGATGTAGAGGAGGTCCTCATATTGCCAAATGTGTAATAATAATAATAATAATAAATAATAATTAACGGTTTATTGAAAGAGCTTGGCAGCCAGAAGGCTGAAAATATACAGTTACATATTTGGGGAATGGGTTACGAATTACAAATAATATACAAGTAACATAAGTGACACAAATAAGACATATAATAACTTAGATGGGGAAAAGCTCAAACTACAGTTCATTTCAACATAGTGACAGTGTTACAGTATTACAAGTTGTTGATAATTTTTACAATGGTTGGGACTGGGCTGTTCTTATAGCGATCAGTTCGTGCACGTATGGGCTGGATGCGGTTGTGGTGTCGAACAGCAATTCTCGGACAAGGGATCTCAGGTGGTAGTAGGAGCCGGTGTCGGGGATGGTGTAGAAGCTTCTTACCAAATTTGCAGATGAGGTCGTGGTGATGGTCAGTGAGAGTCGAAAGGGTCAGTGTGTTGAGCGCTTCTTGATATGTGGAGTAGGAGGGGGAGAGAATAATCTTGCATGCCCTCTTTTGTACTTTTTCTAGGTGTTTACGTTGTGTGGCATTTAGGGAGGAAGACCAGGTGGGGGAGGCATAGGTGAGCTTGGGAAGTATGAATGTTGTGTAAACACTGAGGAGCTCGTGTGCAGGAACTCCGAGGGACTTGAGTCGGCGGAGGAGGTGGAGACGGAAACTGGAGGATTTGACAACTTCATTGACGTGTGGTTTCCAATTTAGTTTGTTGTCTATGGTGACGCCGAGGAGCTTCGTGGAATCTACAACCTGGAGTGTGTTCGGACCTAGAGTAATGGAAGGAGGTGGGACAATGTCGGAGGAGAGGTTGATGTGCATAACCATGGTCTTGGTATGGTTGATGGTGACATGGTTGTTGGTGGCCCAGTTTTGGAGACTGTTCAATAAATCCTGAAGGGCGGTATAGTTGGGAGCAGA
>CAUDMG010001432.1:0-61851 GCA_958450375.1 Homarus gammarus | reverse complement strand
AGAAAATTCATTGGTTATATTGTTGCCAAACATTTTCTGTATAATTTACAGAGATTCTGTATATATTTTTACATAAAATATCTGGTGAATTAACAGATTGTTGGAATTTATTGGAAGCTCCAACAACTTGTCCCTAAATACGAATTCGCAACTTTCGATTTACAGCAGGTACCAACTTTGCTGCTAGGTGAACAGGGACAAGGAAGAGTGTTCCAAACAACTTCTGCAGGCCCGGGAGTCGAACCCTTGACATCTTGCTTGTGAGGAAAGAGTGGTACCACTCCACCAGCGCACCCACCATGTCATGATGTGGCGCTCTTTGAAATAATGTAAACAAACACGGACATACGACGAAAGTGAAGCACAAACAACAGCCAACTGCATATTCAGTAATCATATATAGAAATAACAGCATTAACATGTAATTTTAAATGTTTTTTGCATCATGAAGTGTATATAGTATGATAAAATGTCAGTTTATATTGATAATTAAACAAATTGAAACAGAGAAAGTGAGTGTCTGAAATATTTTACAGAACAAAACAAGTAATTCAAATTACTATGTTTTCCTGGTCGGAAATACAGAAGAAACATGTAAAAAATACTGAATTTTCTAACAGTTATATATGTTATTGAATGTGACACTTCAGGCCACCTGGCTTATTGTATCATGAACTTTGTAATCACTATATTGAATCGGGGGTGCTTGGGGACATTCTTGCTGTTTATCCTAGATTTGCTAGCCCACACTGATTAGTCTTCAATTAGAATATGACGTCCAATGTATATGAACCACTGTCTTGCATGGCAGCGAACAGTGACATCACCCACATGACTCTGACCTATATATACTGCTAATGAATATGATGCATTTCTTTGTGTACGAACCTCTGTCCTGCATGGCAGTGAACAGTGACATCACCCACATGAATCTGATTTATGTATATATGCATATGTATGTGTATGTGTACATGTACAAGTATATGTATTTATGTATTAGGGTGGTCCTTATTTTTCAACTTTGGAATTTTTTACCACAGACCCGGCTAAAAGTGTCCATTTAGGACAAAAACATTGTGTGTAGAGTTATTTTTAAATATATTAATATTTAGAGGTTGCTCAAAGCTGTCAAAAAATTAAGTAATCGATGTAGTCGATTACTTTGTAGCCGAATACGCCCACCACTAGTGCGTCGCATTTGGCACGATTGTGGTGAGTTTTTGCTGGTCGTGATTGATGATTGGGGAAATTAGAAACAGTTGTGCAGAGTATTCTCATTATTAATTTATATTAATAGTAAATTTCTTTATTCCTCAGGTCAAAATGGCTAATGCAGGGGTAAAAACACGAGAAAATGTGTATTTGATAAAGACATTATGTGATGACATTACAAGGACTAAGTTACCTTCAAACAGGCAAGTGTTACAGTATTTTTTAAGCCTGCATCGCATACAGAAAATAAACATCAGAGCGGCAGCTGGGGAAGTCACAGACAAAGTTCTTAAATTTTGGACGAAAGGAAACATTCCCACACACCACAAACCGGATTGTGTGAATCAAGTGCACAAAATGTTTGACAAGTGGAGTAGTTTGAAAAAGAACTCTTCAAGAAAGACAGAAACTCAAAAGCAGAAAGAGAAAGAGTTCACTGATACATTTGAAGATCTCTTTGACATTGCACATGTGAATACTTTGAATATGATGACAGTTCAGGAGGATAAGGATTTCTTAATAGCGCAACGAGAAAAAAGGCGTCGTGGGGCAATGTCATCTCTTGACAAAGTATTCCTGAAAAGACAGAAACGACGAGAAAAAAACTCTCAAGAAAGCAATGAAAAGGAAGTTGGCTGCAGACAGTGCAGAGGAAGAAGCCAAAAGATGCCAGGCCATCGTTGTCTTGGACAGCAGTAGTACGTCTTCTTCTGAGGAATCCATCCCAGTTCCTGGCCCATCAGCACTTCAAACTCCACCTACTGTCAAGAAGCGTGGGCGAAAAGAAGTTCTAACTCCAGAACTTTCTGCAGCATTAGATCGGACCAAGTCCTCAGATAGAATGGCCATGCACATTGTCACCCAAACTGCTCGGAGTCTGGGCCATGATGTCAGTGAATTGATTATGAATCGATCAAGCAACAGGAGGAAACGTCAGCATCATCGCAGTAGCAGGGCAGCTGAAATCCTTTCAAACTTCAAACCAGTCAGTTTTAATTGTTCACTGGGATGGTTAATTGATGCCTGATTTGACGGGGCATGGGGGCCATGTTGACAGACTCCCAGCTCTTGTCTCAGGCAATGGCACCTCCCAACTTTTTGCTGTTCCAAAACTTCCCTCTGGTACCGGTGATGAACAAGCAAAAGCTGTTGTGAAGGCTTTGCAGCAATGACACATTGCAGACATCGTGCATGGCATGTGTTTTGATACAACAAGCTCAAATACTGGTCACCACAAGGGTGCGTGTGTCAAAATTGAGCAGTTGCTGGGTCGTGATTTGCTATATTTTGCCTGCCGCCACCATGTACTAGAACTTGTAGCTGGAGCTGCTTTTGAAGCTGTAATGGGGCACTCAGCTGCTCCTGACATACAGCTGTTCCGAAGATTCCAAGCCAAATGGGAACAAATTGACAAGCAGAAGTTTGAAGACGCTTCCACCGACGATCTGGCAGAAGAATCGGTCAGTACTGTTAGGGACGATCTAACCAACTTCATTGAGAAGGCTCTATTGGAGACACAGCTTCGAGATGATTATCGAGAGCTGCTAGAGCTGGCCACCATCTTCCTTTGCACATCACCTTCTCGGGGAGTACGATTTTCTGCTCCTAGTGCAATGCACCAAGCACGATGGATGGCAAAGACCATTTATTCCTTCAAAGTGTGGTTATTCCGTTCTCAGTTTAAGCTTACTCCGAAGGAGAACAGAGGACTATGAAATTTGTGCATTTTCTTTGCCCGAATATATGTGAAGGCTTGGACAACTGCTCCACTTGCTGCAAAGGCACCAAAAGGAGATCTGATGTTGCTTAAAGCTCTACAAGACTACAGTACCATCAGCGATGCCATATCAAAGGCAACTTTGCACAAAATGATGAGACACCTCTGGTACTTGTCAGAAGAGTTGGTTGCATTGGCCTTCTTTGATGACGATGTTCTCCCAGCAGTGAAGGACCGCATGTTTGAAGCTATGAACATCGTTATTGGAGAAGAAAAGCAGGTCAAACGGGTTACAATCAATCCAGACACACTCCAAGTGAAGAACCTATATGATTTCACGACAAAGAACACAAAGTCATTTTTCAAAAAGCTCAACTTGAATACAGATTTCCTGGCCCTCCCAGTAGAACAGTGGAAAGATGATCCTGGCTTCCAAAATGCAAAAGCCAGTGTACAAGCTTTATCTGTGATCAATGATCATGCAGAAAGATGAGTAGCCTTAGTCCAAGATTTCTCAGGCCGCGTCACCAAGGACGAACAGCAACTGCAGTATCTATTGCAGGCAGTTGATGACCACAGGAAATCATTCCTTAATGCCCTCAGGCAGACCTTGCTGGGCGACAAAGAGTGAGACTGGTCCTCATGCGACCCCTGCCTTGAGCAGTTAATACCCACTTAGACTAAATGGGGGGGGGGGGGGGCCCAGGCTTGGGGGCTAGGAAATGATGTGTTATGAACATTAAGCATAGGCATAATATTGTTAAATTTCATTTGACTTGAGCAACCTCTAATTATTAAGATATTTAAAAAATATTTTACAAGCAATGTTTCTACCCCAAATGAAAACTTTTGCCAGGGTCTGTGACAAAACAATCGTAAATTTTGTTTTTTGCCCCAAAATAAGGACCACCCTAATATGTATATATATGTATATATATATATATATATATATATATATATATATATATATATATATATATATATATATATATATATATATATATATATATATATATATATATTTATCAACAATGAAAACGTGGATAAGGTAAATCTTAATAAAATCACACGGGAAAAGGGAAACAACGGAGCACCTTACCTTTTGTCTTTATTCAAGACATCTTCAGAGGCAACTGGATTACATGGACAGAGAGAGGCTTAGATATACAGGGTGACCTTAAAAACATGAGGTCAGGTCATAATGAAGTCATTCATTAATCCTCACACCAACACACACGTAGAGGAGCTTAAGAGAAGGGGGGTCACATGACTAGTCAGGTCAGGTCAAAAATAAGGGACCCACTAAATAACTATCATACATCTAGATCAAAGGTTTTCAAAGCATTTTTAACCTTGGGCCACTGACAAATAAATTTATGTAACATATTATCAGTTTTGAACTGACCATCACTAAGGTTTATTGATTTTAATTTCAGTTGCCTCTGAAGATGTTTTGAATAAAGACGAAAGCTAAGGTGCTCCGTGACTATTTCCGTGGACGGACGCACATGGACGTCTTGTAGGCCCGAATGCTTTCGCGTGACTGAGGACTAGCCAGCCTCGTGTCCTCTCAAGGCGTTAGCTTAGGCCTACGTGACATATTTTCCGCCTAACTAATAACTTTCTGGGGACACCCGTAACATTATTCGGACTGATAAACGATCTATCATTACTTTTAATTTAATAACTGATATTTAGTTTCATAATTCGCCTCCATATTAATTCGGTAAATTACATTTAGTATCACATAGGCCTAATTCCACAAACTCTCGCTACGTGCGACCTTGAACTCAGCATCACCCAAGGCGCGGTGTATGAAATTGCACTGAATTTCTGAATATTACATATATATTTATATATATATATACATATACAGAGGAGGGTGAGATCAAGTCCACAATGGACAGGTACATGGGCGTCCGCAGGGAGGGGCAAGGGGGGGCATTTGCCCCCCCCCCCCTAGAAAATCAAAAATTTGAAAAAATTACATGGAAAATACAAAATGAATAAAATAACATAAACATTTCTCAACAGTTCATTCAGTTAGAGCAGGTTACTACTCTTGGAACAGGAATTGGAGCCGTCGGGGATCTCTTCCGAAATTGTCAATGATGTCTTCACACACGTCGAATTCAGGATAACATTGCCCCCCCCTGCATTTTTTTTCTGCGGACGCCCATGGACAGGTATTAGGTAATGACTAGGGCCCGGATAGTTATGCACTAAAAAACCATGAAATATGCATGCAAATATGCATGCAAAAACAGGGGAAATATGCATTTATATGCACTAAAAATGTCACTTATAAAGCCAAGAATGCAGGTTATACGGAAACAAAATAGTTAATATAAACTAATGTTAATGTTTATTAAGCAATATACGTAATGTATTTAACATATATATGTGAAAGTGCTTCAAAAAATATATATGAACATGTATTTACATTATAGACTGACATATTTTCAGACATTACAGATTGCTTCACAATATTTACAAAACAGTACACTTCCATCAGTAGTAAATGCATCAAATTCCTTTACATATGATCTCAGCACTTCATTTTGGTTTCTTTGTACTTTTGGCATTTTCACGAGCAGCAGAAGAGAGTAGCTCCACACAGCAGCACTGCTCCTGACTGACTAACTCACTAGTCCACTCTGCTGCAGCAACAACAGTCAGGGGGTGGGGTTAACCCAGAAATACCAATGAGTCATGACCAGGTGTGGAAACGACAGATTAAAGCGACGTGACCTCACCTCACTTCACCTAACCACACCTCACCTCACCTCCCAGTACCACGTGTGCTCATTCAGTGGCAACAAAGAGATACTGCCAGATGAATATTTTACCAAAATATGCATTTATATGCAGTTATCTAGGCAATATGCACTTATCATAGAAATCACGCAAAATATGCATTTGCATATGAAATATGCAAATGCATAACTATCCGGGCCCTAGTAATGACCCTACTAATCTTCAAAAAGCACGGCAGCAGTCGGTAGTCAGGTCAGAGGGTCAGCTGACCCAACCTTCTCACCTGGTTACAAATCTTCTTAATTACGAAATTATCCAGTTTGTACATACCATTAATCAAATTCATGTTGACTGATTCGGTATGCTTAATGAGACAAGATTCTATAATGTTCCTACTGTAAATTGAATTACAAGGTAATATTGAGGAGGCATTATCCCAGTCAATGCAATGCTTATTATCCCTCAAATGAACAAACAGAGCATTGGATTCCTGGCCTGTCCTAACACTATATTTATGTTGTTTAAGTCTAGTTACAAGATCTTTACCAGTCTGGCCCCAACAATACAAGTGGCTGCATTTATAAGGTTCCTTGTACAGTCACAAGTCACAATCAAGTGTGTCCTTAACGTAATACAATAAAAAGAATTTAATAAACTTGTAATTGTAAAAGCAAACTAGTCTTTGCCAGCCAAAGTAACCATTATGCAACCTCATCCTAAATCCTAGGTTAGCTTAGTTAGCCCACAAACTCTGTAATATGTAAAACAAGGAGTGTCGTCCCCCTCTGTTTACCTCATGAAATTTCTTTTCCAACCTTCCCCCCACACGACTATCTGTCGTGACTTCTCTATCCTTCATGTCTGGTTGTGTATTGAACCCCAGCATGCCTTCCATCCCTTTCCCCACCTTAACCCCCCCCCCCCCCAAAAAAAAAGTAAAAAAGTGACGAGAGAGTAGGAGCAACGACTATAAACAGTATATTATCCTTAGGTGGGAGTGTCCCCCACACCAGCGGCTAATAAGCATAGCCTCAAGATGCCACCAGCCAATGAGTCACCTGTGTAAGCCAGGTGGTATGATGTTTATGTCGTATGTCGTCTCGTGTGTTAGCTAGTCTTCTCTCTGGTGTATTTTGTGCCCAATATTCGTAAATATCGAGTTTCTCAAATAATGATAATCAGCCAGTAGTGTCTGGATGTTTATGGAAGGTCTGGGAGAATGTGAAGAGTTGGTTTAGTGTGACGGCAAAGAGATAAGAGGAACAGAGGTAAACAAAACAACCTGTTGCCGCCCTCGCTGTGGCCTGCAGGCGCTTCTGGCTGCTTCAGTATTGTAGCCATGGATAACACTGGGCTGCATTTGAAAGTTTTTTTCAGAGGTCAAGGTTTTCTCAGCGGTTCTTATATGCTTTTTGCATGATGAATTCAGAAATGTAACTCATTTCCCTCAATCAGGTCAGGTTATTATGCTCTCTTAATTTTAAGAAAATAAATAATCGAAAATAATATTTTTTTAAATTAGCATGTTTATTTTTTCAAAATCAGACTTACTGTACATTGACGGTAAATTTACAAACTATACATAAAATGGTACACAAGTACAGTTAATGTGAATTTCAATATTAAAAAGAAAGAAGAAGGAAAAATAAAATACTGTGGAATAAACGGCTTTCGCAAAGATTTTCGTCTGTGTTCCGCATGTTCACATCCCACCGGCCCTGGTACCTCTATTCCATCACTCGAATATCCTGGTGAAAGCGCTCTCCTTGCTCCTCGCTGACATCACTGCAGTTTTTCGGAAAGTAATCTCAATGCGAGCTTAGAAAATGCATCTTTATGGACATGCGTGCACCAAGAGCCTGGAAGCTCTGCAAGAGCTCCTCGACAACACGTTTGTAGTCTGGACTTCGGTGGTTGCCCAGAAAGTTCGTTACAATGGACTTGAATGCGAGCCAGGTATTCCTCTCATTGTCCTCCATACTTTCATCGACTTTAGGATCTTTCATAAGCTCCCTGATCTGAGGGCCATCAAAAATACCTGTTTTCAGTTTGGCCTCACTTACGTGTGGAAATTTCTGATTCAGGAAAGCGAAAGCTCGTCCTGCTTTGTTTAGTGCTTTGACAAAATTCTTTATAAGTCCGAGCTTGATGTCCAGTGGCAGAAGTAGAATCTTTTGCGGATTCACAAGAGCGTGTGACACAACGTTGTGCGAACCTGGTTCCAGGCCAGGTCTTGCTGGCCAGTTGCATTGTACATAATGCTGCTTGTCTGCTCGGCTGTCTCACAGACAGAGAAAGCAGGGGTATTTGGTGTAGCCGCCTTGTAGACCCAGCACCATGGACACAACCTATAAATAAAAAGGAACTGAAATATTCCCGAAACCACATTGTCACTACACTTATTCGCCAGCCAGCCTTCGCAGTGATTGGACCTCTCTCCAGACCCTTCACTGCCAAGCCAGCCAGCCTGTCTCTTACCGTTGACGACCGGAACGCAAACGACCACCTCACTGACGATCACTTTTACTCTTTGGAAGCTCGTTCCAGACAACGCCTTTCCTGTGCCTCCCCACTGATCATGGGTGACTCCTGATGAGAGGCGGCCCTGATTGGGTGCACTGTAACGGCTTCCTGCAGCGGACTTGGGCCGCGATCCCACCGGTGTTACCTACACCAGTGGCTATTCTTCCTCTGTTCTTCCTTCTTTTTCGCTCTGGCCTGGGGACCTGCACCCTAAAGGTGTATTCGTCCTTGGGTCCGCCTGTAACTGTTCACCTCCCTCCCAGGAGTTTGTGAACAAGAAAGGGGGCAGGAGCAGTACCCATCCCTCCGCCGAGCCTTCCTAGGTAACCGTGATCGTGCGGGTCCACCTGGGAAGGGGGTCGCAATCCTGAATCCCCCCCCCCCCCTGGTTAGGTACATTAACTCACGTCTATAAGTGAGCATTCATTAACACTAGAGAAGTAGGCTTCCCTGACGGGGCTTCCGGGACAGAATTGTGGGAACCACTCTACGACCACTCGACCAACAAGTGGCGGTGGGGGGTGTTGTAATTCCTGTGAGCAACTCCTCTCCTGGAATAGGTAGGTCTCCAACCTCACACCACGCAACGATGGCCTGTCCACCACGTACTCTCTGGAATGAGGGCACACCGGGTACGGATACGTTCCCATGAAGGGGGCGTGACTGACGAGAGAAAAACAGAACTAGCAAGACTCCTCAGTGCAACCCTACTCATCAAAATATGCAACCTCATCACGACCAAGGACTCCTTCATCGCCCTGTGCCTGACTGAGAATGATGTGGACTTGCTCCTATCGAGCGAGAGCACAAGGAAACTCAAGTCTGCAAAATTTGAAGTTGCAGTCCCTCCACAACTCCGAGCAAGGAAGTCAATTGTTGTCAAACGACTAGATAAAGCGATCACCGAAGAAGCAAGTGAACAGCAATTGGTATCTGACATAGAACACAGAAACCAATGGGCCAAGGTGGAGGAAGTGGTCAAGCTGCCCAGACTGTCATCCATGCTCAAAATAATATTCACAAAAATAGTCATGGCCCAAAGAGCAATTCAGGAGGGACTTTGTCTCTCCTACTACCATGCCAGAAGCAGCCAGGTGGAGCAGGAGGAATTCTCCCCCCTTACTCTATGCTGGAACTGCTACCAATACTCACACAGGGCTACAGACTGCCCCAACAAGGACACCAAGCACTGCTCAGAATGCGGGAACAAGGGACACACTTTTAGAGAGTGTAAAAACGAAGATACCCCCAAATGCCTAAACTGTGAAGGAGATCACAGAACACTGACTACTCGCTGCCCCATACGAAAAGCAATAGTTAACCAAAAGAAGGAGAAGGAGAGGGAGAAGACACGGGAACAGCAAAACAGGACATATTCAGCTGTGACAAAATTAACCAGGGGACGACAAAGGTCCTCGAAAAAGTCGCCGCACCACCACCCCCCGCAAAGCAACCTATTTTGCTTCAACTTGGAAATAATCTTTCCATAAAAATAGTAACCTCCATAATCCACGCCCACATCATGAATATAGCCAGACCTGGAACTTTTGTCAAGGCAGCAAGGGACATGTTCGCCGCCAACAACCTGCCAGACATGGAATTCCAAACGATGTGCCTTCTACCGAAATTTTCAACTTAATATACAAACCAGAGAGCACTGCAATTCAAGAACCATCGACTCAAGAACAGACTATTTCAGACATACAATCCGAGCCAGCAAGCGAGGAGGAAACGATGAATGACGAAAGCGAAGATGAAACCACCACAATAACAGAACGAGCCGCCAGATTCAGCACCCGAAAACAGAATCAGGCAGGAACTATGGCACCACCACAACCACCTTCAACCAGAAAGACCACGAAGAACAAAGACCCAGGGTATGAAACTGGTCTACGATTTTACTCCACTACAGCTCTCCCCCCATAGTCTCAACGGAAAGACTGTTGGCAGAAATAAGGCAACGCAAGATAAAATACACATACTCAGACAAAAACCTAGATGACACACATATTGAAACACTAATCAAGAAAGGAAGAATCATCACAAGACACACCAGAATAGAGAGAGTTGATCAGTCAGGGGGTCAGGGGAACACCGGTCAGCATAAATGGCGCAAACCAGTTCTAGGCACCAGCCGTCATAATAAACAAACTTAAAATAATTCAACATAATGTTTTAGCATGGATCCCACAGAGAGCAAGCGAATTATATCACACATACCGTAAGAGCCAGATATTATCCTCATAAATTCGCATGGTAAGAAAAACTCAGAACAAAATAAATATATTTAACTACACAGTCTACCAAAAAAAAAAAAACTGTCAAGACACACAACATGATGGATTTGCCCTAGCCATCAAACGAAACATACAACACAAGATACACGACTCATTTCAAGAAAACTTTCTGGCGATCGAAATTAACTGCCCAAACAGGACCTATTATAATCGGCACCTGTTACCTCCCTCGGAGAAGACCCACATTCCCACTAGCAGACATGCTCAAACTGATGAGAAGAAATATACCAGCATATTTTCTGGGTGACCTAAATGCACGACACCGCGTCTTGGGGCACCAGTATAACACGGCCGTAGGCAAGATTTTAAACATATTACTGAGTCACGGCAACGCAATACACCTTGGCCCGGAATTCCCCACGTACATCAGAGCGGGTTAAATCGGACATCCAGACATATTACTAACAAACCAGCATCACTATCTTAACCTGCAAATGGAGCCCGGCCCAATAACCACCAGGATGAGATACAGCTACAGCCGGTCCAACTGGGAGGAATTCAAAAAGGAGTTAAGCAATAACCAAATCACCCAAATAAACAACAAACACAATTCCCAAATAGACAACACACTGTAGATATTGTACGGAAACGTGAGCCAAGCAATGGAACACCACTTACCCAAGACCACTCACCACACCCTCAATACTCACATCAATCAAGAATTCTACAGACACAATTCAGTAATTTCTTCAAATTAATCATAGAACAAGGATGGACGCCAGAATACAGAAGACAATGTCACACCATACACGAACAACTAAGAAACATGTCCAAAGAAGCATACGTGAATAACTGGGAGAAACTAATAGCAGACACAGAAGCAATTTACCACAACCCGAAAGAATTCTGGCGGAAAATTAAACACGCAATGGGAATCTCCAGCAACGAATCAAACTACATTCTAAACAGCAACCAAATCAAATTAACTGAACCAAAAAAACAAGAACCTGAAATCAGGAAATATTGGAGCAAAATTTTTCAAATAAGCCAGGAAGACGACAAGTAACCAATCACATGACACACACAACTCACATCTGGCAACCAAGTCCCAACATAGACATAAACGTTCTTGACGATTATTCCACACTGATCAAACCAATCACCGCAGAGGAAATTCACAAAACAATAAACAGTTTCAAGAATAAGGTCCCGGGCATCAGTAAAATAAACAAACCCATACCCCAGCATCTACCAATCAACATGATACTCCAACTCAGAAACATTTTTAATGCATCACTTGCCTCTGGTTACTTCCCAAGGAAATTTAAAAAAGCAAGCATCAGACTTATACCAAAACAAGTAGAATATGATATAACAGTATCTTATTTTCGTTAAGGTCTTCTGTATGTATTATTAATAACATATATATAATATACTATATTAGGGTATGTCATACGGAGGCGAATTTTTTTTTTTTTGAGTTTGAAAAATCGGCCCATGGTTTTAATGATGTAGTTCTATGTGCAGAATCATGTGATATCTTCAGATTTGAAACGTTTTCATTTTTTGCTAGGTAAATTTTAACTTGAAATCTTATGAAAATTCAGTATTTCCACCCTTTTACCAACACCACTAAATAGCTTATTTAAAGTAAAGTAAATGTATCAGGTTAATTTATTAGGATGAAAATGATCCAGAATAGTGAAACGAATGATCTTGACACATTTATTAAATTTAATATTCCTTTAGAAAACAAAATCATCAAATACAAAAACCGGTTTTACTACTACGACCCGGTGTTGCTGCACACCATAGAGAACATGTCTTTCTTGCTTCTGTTTCTACTCATCACCTCCCTGCTGGCCACCAGAGCTCGGATGTAGCCTTCCCTCCTCTCCTGGCTGTACACGTGACTGCTGGCCTCGCTCACTTGCTGTACACAACGCTCTATACTCTGGGTGTGCGAGGGCCAGGCAGGGACATGCATGGGGTTGTCCAGGAAAGCTCTGACTTGAACATTGGTGAGGCTGCAGGTAAGAGGGGGCTCACTGCCAGCCTGGATGTTATCCAGATCTATGAGATCAGTGAGGGTCTTGGCACCTAGATTGACTTCAGGAGTCTTCTTGACCCTGAAGGAATCGTCACCAACTGATTCGTCATGCCCAGATCCTCTCATAAGTCTCATATCCAAGATCTTTTTGACTGCCACTCTTCTCTCCTCCTCATCCTTACTGCAGAGCATTGTCTGCAGAACTGCCTCGGGATGAGCATACCAGGAAGATCTCCTCACAGTCTGCTCCACAATCTGAACAACCTTCCTTGGCTGACTCCTCAGGAGCTCAAGCTGGAAGAGAACATGCCTCGGACCTTCGGAGAACGATGACTTGACCTTGGTGTTGAACCAATTTGGCAAGTAGACACTCACGATGAATTGGACAATAAATCTCAGGTTGTGAAGCTGGTTCCCTTTCAGTTTATGATGAGCGACCCAAATTCTGCAGAATCTGAGAGCCGTTGTGAGCCACCTAGAATGTGAGACAGGACCTATCTGCAGGTAAGCAAGTCTATCAGGCATGACCCCAGTTTTGATGGCACTGCAAATCATGTAACCATAGTACTGGTCAGTACTCAGGTCGTCAATGACAGTATGTGCAAGCTCAACGAGTGGAGGGCCAACTGTGATTTTTTCAAAGCTCGGATTTATTTCTAACTCAGTGGCAGAGTCCAGCATCTTGCCAAGAGGACCAGACCATCTGTTGTTTGAAAGAGTCTTGCCATCCAGCTCCTGGATCAGATGTCTGAGTGGCAACTCGTTGGTGTGGAGGTCACAAGCAATCCAGACCAGCTTCCTCCCAATCTTCCGCTCTATCCACTGTATGACCCCCCCTTGCCACCCTGTGTTCGTGTTGGTGCTGTCCCCTCTGATGGCCTGCAGGGTCTGGTCTACGTTCCTCTCTCTGAGCCAGTTCACAATGTTATCTGCCACTATCTCAGCTGGTTTCCTGATGTCATCTTTCTCTGGAGTGAAATGCCACAAATACTTCCCTCCTGGTTCACTGCAGCAGGAGTGGTGTTCCTCCTTCACCATGGCAGGGAACAACTTGTCAGAATCTCCAACTTTCATGAACACTTTAGTGTCATCCCTTCTCCCATCAAAGAACAAACAATTGATTCCATTTTCTCTTATCCCCTTATCAAACTCCTCTTCTAGGTTACTGACAAGTTTCTCCTGAGCTCTCCTTACTTTGTTATGATCTATCACCAGGTGAACATCATCAGGTGTTATCAAACTACCGTCAATCCAGGCAGCTGTTGCTATCTCTGCAGTTTCTCTGAGGCCAGTGTGGTGTCGCATGCTGGCCAGAGCTATGCTCGGGATATCTTTCCTATTTCGAATGTTATGCCTGGAAGGTTTGGGATCATTATTTTCTGGGTTAGGGACAAAGTCACCATTCTCCTGGTCAGCACTCGGATCAGCCATGGGGAAGTCATTAAACTCTGAATCAGCTTGACTCCAATCATCGGCCTTTTTTACCTCACCCTGGGCCTTCTCAAGTCTCTTTTCCTCGGCAACTCTTCTCCTCTTCTGTCTCTCTGTGGCAGCCTCCTGTCTCTTGGACTCCGGAATATCTTGGCTAGAAATCATGAGAGCCCCTATACTGCCAGTCTTCTCTCTCTGTGCTTTGACAAATGCCAGTTCGATCACAGGAATCTTCAGTTCATGCTTGCAAATACAGGAGATGTGGGCCTCGGATTTACAGTCACGATCGCATCCAAACTCAGGACAGAGAACAATTGGGCACTTGCAAGTAATTATGTCAAATAACTGGTCCAGTTGCTTGGCAAAGCTGTCCTTAACTGCAAGTTTTCCTCTCCCAAGAGAGATATCTCTTGCCTTTTCCCAACTAGCTAGCAGTCTCTCACTAATCTTCTTCTGACTTGTTATGACTGGAGGCTTGAACTGAGCGTTAGCCAGAGTGTACTGTGCCAAGACAGCTTTGGTCATATCACTGGCAATGTCTTTGTTTGTGTAAGTTCTTTGGTTCTTTTCACTGATTTGCCTGATTAAAACACCGTATCTCAAAGCATCTCTCAATGTAGGCAACTCCCACTTCAGGAGCTCTCTCCCAGACCCAAGATAGTGACTGAGATGGCTGGATTTTTGGTTCCTCGTCCTGACACAAGCAGCCATCGCAAATATTATCAACTTATAAATGCATCAGAATCTGAAACAGAAAAAAATATTGTTAGTTGGGTTGTTAAAGAATGAAGTCAGAAAGCAATGTTCACTATTTAATTGTAATGCACTAATGCAGCTGTACGTTAGATTTTCGATAAATTTCACGCTAAAATTTACCTAGCAAAAGGTTGCAAAATATTGAAACTGAAATTATTTTCTGTTTATATACACTAAAATCTACCAAAAAAGTGATGGGCCATTAGTTTTAGCTGATCTTCCCTCCTATGACACACCCTAATACTATATACTATAGGACTAGGCCTGTGTCTGCTCTGGGCAGCCGAAACGGCACAATCGTTTTTCATCAAACTTGGTGGAAAAGTCGCAAAAAAATTCGTAGAATGGAACAAACCTGGTCCCATATCGATGGTTTCTTTAGGAAGCCATTACATAACCATTTTATTTACTCTGGAAAACGATGCAAGTCTACGGACTTGGCGCACCCTCATTCGCTGTAAGCTGTCGGCACACGATTGCAGTTATCGTACGTCTCCCTCCTCCTCCTCCCCCCACTTTTTTCCTTAGCCTACTTTTTTTTTAATGTTGTTTGGATTAGTAAAGGAAGGAAGATGAGTAAATAGAAGAATCAAGAAGGGGAAACAGAAAATAGTTTGAGATAACAGGTGGGGGGAGAGTGGAGTTTCATCATGAGTCTGGATGCGCAGTTTCAACGTTACCAGACGACCTTACAGCTACCGTGTATACTTATTCCTATGGCTCATGGAAAAGGAGAAGAGATAAAAAGATAATAACAGGAATGCATGAAGAAGATGACTACAATAGACACAGGGTGAATATAGACAGTAAAACAGACAGAGGGCTTACAAAAATAGACAGATTCATACATGCACAAATTGACAATATGGCAACTAACATGACAGACAGATGACACAAAGAGTACAGACGGGCTTGCATTCAAACACCATGCAGACAACAGACAGGGCGGATAGACTTGAGACAGATCAGAAGGCATTTATAAACAAGAATAACACCAAATTGACCATAGCTGCATCAGTGAGGGTAGGAGGTCTTACATCCAAGAGCGTAAATAATAAGACTCAACACCCTCACGCAGAAAGAACATCGATGGTCGGTAAGTCATGTGAGATGGGCCTGAAACTGACTAACGTAGATGATGACTATGATGACTTAACACAGGTGATGACTTAAGCAGATGGTGACTATTCTAACCAGAATCAAGGTCGCTTCTCTTCATAATATAATTTATCTCGGAATGATCATCGGTGATTCATAATCATTATTTTTTTTATGATTTTAACCTCTCCTTATGGCCAATATTTCTTTAACTAATTATTCTAACCTTTACTGTATTCCTTCTTATAGTATATTAGATACTGTAAGTATCACGACAACGACCATGATTATAACAACCAGGACCATGATTATAACAACCACGACTATGATTATAACAACCACGACCATAATAATAACAACCACGACCATGATTATAACAAAAACGACCATCATTATAGCAACCACGACCTTGATTATAACAACCACGACCATGATCATAACCACGATCATGATTATAACAACCCTGACAATGATTATAACAAGCACGACCATAATAACAAGAACCACGACCATGATTATAACAACCACGACCATAATTATAAAAACCACGACCATGATTATAACAACCACGACCATGATTATAACAACCACATTTATGATCATAACCACGATCATGATTATAACTACCGCGACCATGATCATAAGCAAGACCATGATTACAACAACCATAACCATGTTTACTACAACCCAGGACCATGATAATAACAACCAGGACCATGATTATATCAACCAGGACTATGATTATAACAACCAGGACTATGATTATAACAACCACGGCCACGATTATAATAACCAAGACCATGATTATAACCACGACCATAATTATAACATGCACAACTAATTAACCCACGTTGTTAGGATATTATGGCACTGAAAGTTACACAGTATTTCAATTACATTATTGGTTTAGTTCTGTACATAAAGGGTAACTTATTCACAAATTCCTGAGTACATTCATGTGAGGCAGTATTCAACGGTGTCTTTGTTAGACGCGAGTTTGGCGAGAGCATCAACTTTATCATGTTTTTTGAGGCCTATATGAGAGGGGATCCACAACAGTTTGACCTTAACACCCCGGTCAACAAGGTACGCATATTTGTGTCTGGCTTCAGAGACAAGAGCGTGACAACTTGAGTTGAGGGTGTCAAGGGCAAGTAGTGAGGAGAGAGAGTCAGTAATGATGGGACTGTCAGTGACAGTGGTTTCAATGAATTAAATAGCTGTGAGTATGGCAACTAATTCATTTTGTAGAGTGGATGCCCAGTTGCTAATTCTAACTCCTTTCTCAATTATATTACAGTCAGGTTGAGTCACAACAATAGCACTTCCAGCCCTCCCACAGGCGGTGTTAAGAGATCCATCAGTATAGATGGTCTGTGCGATATTATCAACAGTCTGTAGAGTGTGTATGTGTTCAAGAGTTTTCACTTTGGCAGTGTGTTGGAGATAAATAATTTGTATAATTATTTTTTTAGGCGGATATGTCGGTATTGTGATATCGAAGGGAACTGTCAGCCAGGGTGGCAGGAAGCGCTGTTGTGTCTCAACTTTGTACAGGTGGTCTAGTCCAAACATCTTCATATGTGTAGCTGTAGTTGGGATCCATTTAGATTCACCAGTCCCATGGTTCATACATTCTAGAAATTTTAAGGAAACAATGTTATCAAGATCACCACGCACAAGCCGCAGGGCTGTCATGAGGTTGACTTCAATTATTCTATCTTTAACACTGGGTATAACTAGTTCTTTCCTCATATTAAGTACTTTAGTTCTCATGGGACATCCTAGGATAATTCTGAGGGCTTTATTTTGCATTTTCTCGAGCTTGTCAATGCCTTTCTCGTCACGAAGAACCAGGGCTGGTGCGTGGTAATCTATCAGAGATCTTATATAGCCTAGGTACATTCTTTTAACAATTCTAATATTAGCACTATAATGTGGGCTGTACCCCGCTACACTTCTAATAGGTCTCACCCAGTCTGTCAGTACATTGGCGGGATAGCTGTTGTATGGCAGGCAGGGTACAAGGGACAGAGACACCAAGATATTTAAAAGAAGAAACATAGTCAATAGTGTTGTTACCTATCTTGAACTTGGCGAGGCCTCGTTTGCGGTTACCAGCTTGTTTGTTGAACGCGTTAGTTTTCTCAGTGGAGATAATAAGACCGAGGTTCTCACTGGCTGGGTATATATGGTTCAGGGTGGTTGGCATTTAACGATGAGTTTTAGTATGTATAAGAATATTATCAGCATAGCTGATTGTGATATTGCTGGGATTGTCTGGTATTAAATTTAATAATGCATTCATAAAAACATTGAACAAAGTATGGCATAGTACTCCACCTTGAGGGGTACCAACTTGCATATCTTTTACTTCAGTTTTGTAACTATGAAACAGTGCATCAGCCCTTCTGTTGGTTAGGTAACCCATGTAACAGCCTACCTCCTATATCCATTTTGGCTAGTTCGTACAATATCAGTTGTCTATTGACATTATCAAATGCAGCTTTTAGGTCAAGAAATGTGGTGTATCTGTGCCTTTCATCACCACGCACAGTTAGGAATATGGTGATGCAATTATGTACACCTTTACCATGGGTGAAGCCATTTATGTTAGGAAACATGTGTTCTCTGATTCTATATATGAATCTGCCAAGAACCATCCTCTCAAAGGTTTTACACAGGCAGCTGGTTAGTGATGTGGGACGAAAAGCATCAGGCTGTCCTGGCTTCGGTATTGGTACAACAATATTGCTGGTCCATGATGTAGGTAGTTGGCCCTCGGCATGACTCATATTGTACAATACCAATAATGGATTGCCCGGCACACGCCTTAGTAGTCTAACGATGTTGTAGGTGACTCCGTCCTCTCCAGGGGAAGTAGACCTACCCCTGGCGAGGGCGGCGTCAAGTTCCCACTCAGGGTATGGAACATCACACTTATCGTGCTGTTTGCCCAGCATAAAGTTAATAAGATTATTTCTCTATACAGACTTCGCATCAAGGAGTCCCCGAGTCCTAGTTGGTAACATGTTGGTAACATGAGCCCACTTTGTTATTAGCTCATTCGACTTTTGCAGAAGGTTTGGATGGGAGACGTGTCTACTGTTTTTACCTCTGGTTGTGTTAATGTCTTTCCAGGCTTTGCTGAGGGATGTGTGTTGGTTCAGGCTCTTGACTGGCTTTCATGTTCTTGCTTGACTGTGATTCTACGTCTGTTGAGTTTACCACCAGTGGGGGTGTCATTGGCTACATGTATAATAAGCTTGGATTGGGCTGTGGTCAGACATAAGATCAGTAACAACATCAGAGTTATGAGTTGTGTATGGTAGATTAAAACCAATACACTTGTCTAGAGCCCTCCATAGATGTGTGTTGGTTCATTATTACCTATAATTTGAACATCTTCATATGCGCTGAGAAGTGAGATAAGTCTCCTACCATTGGTGTTTGTGGTGGAGTCACCTTATTTCTTGTGTTTAGTATTCAGGTCACCCATCAGGACAGTGGGCTCAGTGTGTAAAAAGTCTGGGAGATCTGTGTACTGAAGCTGATCTGAGGGAGCATAGGCGTTTAGCACGTTGAGTGTGGAGTTGCCCAGGTGGATAGTGATCCCATGGTACTGAAGGTTGGTAGTCTTTTTGGATACAAGAGGTACATGCGGGAGTGACTTCTTAACATACATCAAACATGTGTGAGTAGAGCTAGGATCATAATTCACATAATTGGGCAGACTGGGTGGGGGCTTACCATTAGGTGTGAGACACTCCTGCAGACACACAATATTGATGTCCTCAGTTACAACTTTGGGGTGTAGGTCAGGGTATCGTTTTCTAAGGGATGAGATGTTCCAACTCATCACTTTCACCGCTCTGTATCTTTGTCTGGTATTAACACTGGCCATTATGAACTATATTTGGAAAAAGGCAAAAGGCACTGTATGATACTGTTCTTTTCTACGCTGCCTGTCCCTTCGGCAGGGAGTAGGCCATTTAACCTTTTTGAAAGATTTCTGGAGCATGTACGGCTCAACATTTGTTGTATTTCAGAGGCAGATAACAACACACTCGACATCACCACCATTTTCTGTTTGTGTTTGTTCATCTTCACTGACCATGTCCACAGAGGCATCAGTAGAACTGTTACCAGTATCACTATTTTCCTCTGCGTGGACACTAGTTCCTGGTGGGTCTTGAGTTTCCACATCTGGTACTGACATCTGAATGTCTTCAGTTTGACTGTAATCTTTCCATAGCTGCTGCACTGTGCTGGTGGTGTTCTTTTTCTATAGTGTATCACAGAGGCTCTTTAACATATCAGTTTGAGCTGTAAATTGAGCTTTGAGTTCTTTAATTTAATTTTTGAAATCATTGATCTCTTCACGTTGTCACGTTGTGCGTGTTCACGGGGTGTGTTGACAGCTACCTGTTGTGTCGGTACGTCTGTGTTGCCCCATGCTGATCTTTCGATGACTGCTGGTGATGGTCCTGGAGCTTAGGTGGGGAGGGTGGGACAGGGGTTGCCCGGAGGGGGCACCCTAGCAGCAGTAGTGTTTCTTGAGACCTGCCTGGGTGGCGGGTCTGGGCGCTGAAGGGGCGTAGGAGAGCTAGGACAGTCAGGGTGCCATACATGAACTCCAACTGCTTTGCAGATAATACACTTCTGTTGAATGACACCTCCTTGAGTAACTGTATCTCTGCAAGCCTGTGTTACATGTTGTCTTGAGCAGAGACCACACCACGGCTTAGTCGAGGGGCATAATCGGGCTACATGGTCCCAGTGTTGACAATTGTAACACCTCCGGGTAGGGGGCTGATAGAGAGTTACCTTCAGAGTCCGATTGGCACCACGGACTCGAATGGTCTTGGGTTGAGATGTGTGGGGAGGTGTGGGTAAGTGTAGGGATGTGTATTGTGGTGCGAGGATGTGTAGGGAGGTGTGAGGAAGTGTAGGGAAGTGTAGGGAGGTGTGGAGAGGTGTAGCAAGGTGATGGTGTGGGGAGGTATGGGGAACTGTAGGGAGGTGTGGAGAGGTGTAGTGAATTGTAGGGGGTGTGGGGAGGTATGGGGAAGTATTGGGAGGTGTTAGGAGGTGTGGGAAAGTGTAGAATGGTGTCGGAAAGCGTAGGGAGATGTAGGGAAGTATAGGGAGGTGTGGGAAGGTGTAAGGAAGAGTAGGGAGGTGTAGGGATGTGTACGTAGGTGTGGGGAGTTGTAGGTAGGTTTGGGGACGTGTAGGGAGGTGTAGGGAAGTATAGGGAGGTGTGGGGAAGTGTAGGGAAATGTGGGGAAGTGTGGGGAGGTGTAGGGGGTGTAGGGAGTTGTGGGGAAGTTAGGGATGTGTGGGGATGTGTGAACATGTGTGGGGAGGTGTGGGGAGATGTAGGGAGGTATGTGGAAGTGTAGGGAAGCATAGAGAAGTATATGGAGATGTAGGGAGTTGTTGGTTTGTGTTGGAAAGTGTAGGGAGGTGTGGAGAGGTGTAGAGAGTTGTAGGGAGGTATAAGGAAGTGTAAGGAGGTGTAGTGAGGTGTGGGGAAGTGTGGGGACGTGTCAGGAGGTGTGGGGAAATGTGGGGTGGTTTAGGGAGGTGCAGGGAAATATAGGGAGGTTTGGAGAGGTGTAGAGAAGTGTGAAGAGGTGTAATGAAGTGTGAAGAGGTGTAGGGGAGTGTAGGGAGGTATAGGGAGGTGGGAGAACGTGTGGGGAGGTGTGGAAAAGTGTAGGGACATGTGAGAAGGTGTGGGGAGGTGTAGAGAAGTGTAGAGAAGTGTGGGGAGGTGTAGGGAAGCATGGGGAAGTGTACGGAAATGTAGGGAGGTGTGGGGAGGAGTAGGAAGCTGTGGGTAAGAGTAGGGAAGTTGAAGAAAGTGTAGGGAGATTTAGGGAAGTATAAGAAGTTGTAGGGAGGTGTGAGGAGGTGTGGGGAAGTTTAGGAAGTGTAGCGAGGTATGGGGCAAGGTATGGAGGTGTAGGGGGGTGTACGGAAGTGTAGGGAGGTTTGGGGAAGTGTAGGGAGGTGTGGAGAGGTATAGGGAAGTGTGGAGAGGCGTAGGAAAGTGTAGGTATAATGACCACGGTCGTACACGTCAATTAACGTAGAATCAGACGATTCATATTACGATCAATAGCCCACAAAATATGTAGCTATGCCTTCTTTATTGAGTCTCCCATCTGAGGCGTCCGTTTTCTCATCGCTCCCTAGCTTAGGTGCCGTCCATTTTCTATGAGTGTTATAATCATGGTCGTGGTTGTTATAATCATAGTCGTGGTTGTTATAATCATAGTCGGGTGTTATAATCATAGTCATGGTTGTTATAATCATGGTCGTGGTTGTTATAATCATGGTCGTGGTTGTTATAATCATGGTCGTGGTAGTTATGATCATAGTCGTGGTTGTTATGATCATAGTCGTAGTTGTTATAATCATGGTCGTCGTTGTTGTAATCATGGTCGTGGTTGTTATAATCATAGTCGTGGTTGTTATAATCATGGTTGGGTGATATAATCATAGTCGTGGTTGTTAAAATCATCGTCGTGGTTGTTATAATCATGGTCGTGGTTGTTATAATCATAGTTGGGTGATATAATCATAGTCGGGGTTGTTATAATCATGGTCGTGGTTGTTATAATCATGGTCGTGGTTGTTATAATCATGGTCGTGGTTGTTATAATCACAGTCGTGTTTGTTATAATCATAGTTGTGGTTGTTATAATCATGGTCCTGGTTGTTTTAATCATGGTCATGGTTATGATTATAGTCATGGTTGTTATAATCATGGTCGTGGTTGTTATAATCATGGTTGTGGTTGTTATAATCATGGTCGTGGTTGTTATAATCATGATCTTTGCTGTTATAATCATGGTCGTGGTTGTTATAATCATAGTCGTGGTTATGATCAAATTCGTGGTTGTTATAATCACAGTCGTGGTTGTTATAGTCATGGTCGTGGTTGTTATAATCATGTTCCTGGTTGATATAATCATGGTCCAGGTTGTTATAATCATGGTCCTGGTTGTTATAATCATGGTCCTGGTTGTTATAATCGTAGTCGTGGTTGATAGCGGGAAGGAGACCTCCCGACCAGACCACGGCATCGCCAGCTAAGCAGATTCTCCCATAGGAGGCAGCCCAGCCAGCACTCACTGGGCCTACGTCAGGGTACACGTGAGTCTTGTCAGAACGTCCTAGGGTGAGTTACCTACTGTGGGAAGTGTATTCATTCAGGTGTGTCCGAGAGTCAGTGTCAAGTAACGTAAAGCATAATGTGTTAGTACCCCGATATAATAGTGATATTAATGTGTTCATGTCATTGAGTGAAGTAATAAATAGTTGTATCAAAGAGGTGTTTAACAAGTTGTCCCTTTAAGAAGTGATGTATGTGTATTGACATACGAGATAAGATAAGCGTAGTGACGCTGAGTAAATAACATACAGGCCATGCTACCAAGTTTCCTATCTTTACATTCCTACTCTCTATACTTCCTACTTATATATGTAATTCTCTTCTTGTGAGATTTGTCTCATTATATTATAATCATAGTCGTGGTTGTTAGAATCATGGTCGTGGTCCTGATACTTACAGTATCTAATATACTATAAGAAGGATAGAATAAAGGTTAGAATAATTAGTTAAATAAATATTCGCCATAAGGAGAGGTTAGAAATCATACAAAAAAAAAATATTATGAATCACAAGTGATCATTCCGAGAAAAATTATATTATGAAGAGAAGCGACCTTGATTCTGGTTAGATTAGTCACCATCTGCTAAAGTCATAACCTGTGTTAAGTCATCATAGTCATCATCTACGTTACTCAGTTTTAGGCACATCTCACATGACTGACCGACCATCGATGTTCTTTCTGCCCGAGGGTGTTTGTTTTCAATGCGTCTTATTATTTACACTAATGGATGTAAGACCAGCTACCCTCACTGACGCAGCTATGGTCAATTTGGTGTTATTCTTGTTTATTTACGCCTTGTAATCTGTCTCAAGTCTATCCGTCCTGTCTATTGCCATCCCAATTGTCTGTTCGTCTGCGTGGTGTTTGAATGTTAGTCAGTCTGTACTCTTTGTGTCGTCAAATCTGTCTGTCTTATCCATTGTTATCGTGTGTCTGCCTGTTTGGCTAATGTGAACCAGTCAGTCAGCTGTCTGTATATCATGTTCATTGCCATATTGTCTATTTATGCATGTATGAATCTGTCTATTTTTGTCAACCTCCTGTCTGTTTCACTGTCTATATTCACCTTGTGTCTATTGTAGTCATCTTCTCCATGCATTCCTGTTATTATCTTTTCATCACTTCTCCTTTTCCATGAGCCACAGGAATAAGTATACACTGTATCTGTAAGGTCGTCTGGTAACGTTGAAACTGCGCATCCAGAGGCATGATGAAACTCAGCTCCACCCCACCTGTTATCTCTAACTATTTTCTGTTTCCCCTTCTTTATTCTTCAATTTATTATCTTCCTTCCTTTACTAATCCAAACAACATTAAAAAAAAAGTAGGCTAAGGAAAAAAGTGGGGGGGAGGAGGAGGGAGCCGTATGATAACTGCAATCGTGGGCTGACAGGGTACAACGAACGAGGGTGCGCTATGTCTGTAGACTTGCCTCGTTTTCCAGCTTAAATAAAATGGCTATGTAATGGCTTCCTACAGAAACCATCGATATGGGACCAGGTTTGTTCCAATCTACGAATTTTTTGCGATTTTTTCACCAAGTTTGATGAAAAACGATTGTGCCGTTTCGGCTGCCCAGAACAGACAGACACACACACACACACACAAAGAGACACATGCCTAGTCCTATAGTATATTAGATGACATGGTTTTCCCAAACTGATCCATGGTATAGAATATAACTAAACCACAGTTATAATTGAGAGAAAGTAAGAGCATAAAATTCAGAAAATACAATAATTTATATGAAAGAAGAAATGATGTAAAGAAAAGAATATTGACTGGAGGTGTAGGGAGGTGTGGAGAGGTGTAGGGAAGTGTAGGGAGGTGTTGGGAGGTGGTCGAAACTGTAGGGACGTATGGGGAGGTATAGGGAGTTATAGGGAAGTGTAGGGAGGTGTATGGTGGTGTAGGGAGGTGTGATGACACTTAGGGTAGATGGGGGGAGAGAGTGAACATAAGGCTTTAGGAAGTTGTTGGAGGAGAAGGAAGAGAAGAGAGGGATGAAGAAGGGGGGATAGGGTGAGTAGAGAATGGATCTGCGAGGCTGAAAAGGGAGATTGGGGAGACGGGTGTTGTGGAGAGGAGGAAAGGAAACGGAGGAGAGGGAGTGGGGGAGGGGAGCTGGATCACCTCATATTGTTGACATGGGGGTCGTCTGTGAGCTAAATCATTCCTTTGTTCTTGTTAATTTAGAGAGAGAGAGAGAGAGAGAGAGAGAGAGAGAGAGAGAGAGAGAGAGAGAGAGAGAGAGAGAGCGCACTGTCACTTCCAGAAATTCCTCGTCATGGTTGATGGTGGCAATTATTACTGGTACCCGACTGTCCTACTCATTGTGACAACAGGCATAAACTACACCACTTAACTGGTATACACCTTGTAGCCACTTACACAGACAGAACAGGTATTCACAGATGATACTACACCATCAAGAGTCAGGAACAGGTGGTAACATAACAAATTTAACGTACAAGAGACAATAAACATGAAGCACTCGGATATTGTAATGTTCACCTGGTGTTTATACAGGTATATGCTGGACATCCGGGTCCTAGGCACGTCAAGGTCAGGAGAGTTATCTACGTGTGAGCTGTTAGTGAAACACAGACACACACTCACTACTGTTTCCATGTTGGTGGTTTTGTCTGTGTGTTTTCTTTGTCAGTCTCTCGCTCTCTCTCTCTCTCTCTCTCTCTCTCTCTCTCTCTCTCTCTCTCTCTGTCTGTCTGTCTGTCTGTCTAACTTGTATGATGTTGAATGTTTAGCCTCGTATGTATTTATGTATGTGCGAGTATGTATGTATGTGTGTATGTATGTCTGTACTATGTACGAGTATGTATGTCTGTACTATGTACGAGTAAGTATGTATGTACAGTACGAGTATGTATGTCTGTATGTCTGTGTGTATGTATGTATAGGACGTTGAATTAAATTATGAGGAAATTAAACATGTAAATAAATAAGATGTTATTAATGTTAAGTTTATTTTAAAATATTATGCACAATATTAGTGATCATAATACAGACATTAATACTACCGATAATACCAACAATAATATTTTAATGATATTCATTCGAAGCTTCAATCTGTTGCTTCAGTTAAGATTCAATTTAGAAAAGCAATGCGGAGTTAAAACAAGCAAAAATCTGGGCTGGGAAGTCACTAGGTCGAAGCAGGACTCGAACAGGGTTTGTAGTGAAACTGTAACAAAGAACGGACAATAGAATTCATTCAAATTTTTATTTATCATTATTACTTTCTTACCTTCATTTATTTCATTAAGATTGTAGTGGAATTCTCCCCTACAAACGCTGTAGTCGTACACAAAGAATGCATCATATTCATTGACACTATATATAGGTCAGATTCATGTGGGTAATGCCACTGTTCACTGCCACGCAGGACAGAGGTTCGTACACAAAGAAGGAAATACATCACATTCACCAGCAGCATATATGGGTCAGTGGATCACATACATTGGAGTCATATTCTAGTTGAAGACTAATCAGTGTGGGCTAGCAAATTTGGGATAAACAGCAAGAATGTCCTCAAGCACACCTGATTCAATGAAGTAATTACATAGTTCAAGATACAGTAAGTCAGGTGGCCTGAAGTCTTTGACAGTGTCACATTCAATAATATAGTGTTCAAGTGTATGCTTTAAAGGTTTATCACAAAGTTTACATGCTGAGTGTTCCGGTATGGGTACAGCGTTACTAACTTGCCAGATGTGTCTGTATCCTAGCCTAATTCTGGCCACGACTACATCACATTGTCTGGTTCTGTCCTTATGCTGGCCATACCGGTACCTCTTGTTACAAAATTTGTCATATTTACTAATGCTACAACTGTCAGGTCTCTCTGCATTTCTCACTTCTTCTAGATCAGAGTTCATGATTCTGACTTGAATGTTTTTAATTACGGCATTGGACAGACCAAGGTCACGGTCAACATTTTCTTTCTTACACCCCTCATTGGCCAGTCTATCAGCACGGTCATGATACCTGATTCCAACATGGGACGGAATCCACACAAATTCGATACGAAAGTTGTTCTCATTGGCAGTTATCACATTCCTTTTAATATCACATGCAACTTTAGATATAGAACCTGACGGGCTGTTCATTGATTTCAAAGCACTTTGAGAGTCACAGAATATCACCCCACCTCCATTTTCTTTGAGGTAGTCTGTGGCTAAGTAGATTCCAGTTAGTTCAGTTTGTGTTGTGCTGGCCCAGTTGTTTAGCCTTTGTTTGTTTGACACTATCATCTCTTTTTCTTTATATATTACAATTGCACAGCCTGTTCTACCTGTGTTTGTCTGCACAGAACCATCAGTAAAAGCATAACATTCACTTGATTTAATACTCTGTATGTGTCTGTTAATAGTTTCTAGTGTGACACATCTCACCACATCGGTGTTTAACATTTGCTTACTACCAACAGGAGTGTAATTAATAGGAACTGATATGTCCAGCCAAGGAGGAATGGCATTAATAGGTTCGTCTGGGGTGATTGGGACATTCAGTTTTAGGAGATCTGCAACACTTTTATGAAGCCACGCCCCAAAGAGAGTCTTTTTTGAAAGGTTGGCGAGATGGTCGGGATTACTTAGATAGAACATCAACTCAGTTTGAGTTGTAGTTTGAGAACTATTGTTCTTCAAAACTTTGACACAAAACATGGTATTAAGTAGGGCTATCCTCTCAGATAGGGAGGGCAGTCCGAGCTCTTTCCTCATATTTACAATTCTGGTTGATTTTGGGCAACCTAGGATGATGCGCATGGCTTCATTTTGCACTACCTCAAGGCTGTTGAGTTGTTTAGGCGCGCTGACCAGCGCCTCCCAGCACAGCTGCATTGTACATTCATACAACATGTATATAGAGAGCACATTGTGAGTTTCCTTTCTCCATTCACCTGTGAATTCATTCAAATTTTTATTTATCATTATTACTTTCTTACCTTCATTTATTTCATTAAGATCTATTACAGTTTATAAAGTCATTCAGAAAAGTGAGAACAAAAAGTGTAATGAAAACACTTGATACGATATCTTAATAACATCCATATGATAATGTAAACAAAACCAGGCGATACCAACCTACCCGAGTGACATCACCTAGCAGGCACCTTCGTGATAGATACGGAGGGTCGGGTCTTGACAGTTGGCAATTTCGAAAAGACATCCGTTGTTGTAGGTTTGGGAGTTTGTCCCACACACAGGGTGGTAATCTTTAGTGCAGAAACGTTGGCAAGGATCTGGATCTGTTGGGAGAGGGCGAGTGACAGTGAGTGGTGGAGAGAGTTATGTAACTAGATAGATAGATTCTCTAGATAGGTAGACAAGTATATATATATATATATATAATATACGTTTTTTGCAAAATCGGTTATTTCGCAAAATTTCCGGCATATGAAATAACTTACAAACAGACAACCTAAACTAACCTAACCTTATGGTTAGGTTAAGTGAAGATTCGGTTTTGTTAGGATGGCTCGTGTAGATTGATACACAGTTAAGTGGTCCTGTTCTTTTTTTTAAACATTGGTTAGCCTTCTTTGTAAGTTATTTTGGAAAATTACCAGCATGCACGCCGGGATTTTTGCAAAATAACCGATTTCGCAAAAAAAAAGTCTCAATATATATAAAGAAATCCAACCCTTTCTAAGACTTCACACACGTGTCACCTTGGGTGGAGGCGGAGGCTGCGGGGAGGTGCACCATCACCAACACCAACAGGATCGCCACCGCCGCCGCTCCTACGATAGACTTGTTCCTCATCGCCATCGTCTTTCGTTAGCAGCTGAAAAACGATTTTGGGTTTACTTTATGTGTGTGTGCAGTCTTAGAAAGGGCGTTAAGCTCAACAGACGTAGACTCACAACCAAGCAAGAACATGAAAGCCCTGTTCATAAACTTCATCAATGACTGGTACAAGGAATACAAGCCTGACAACTACCTTAGTCTCCATGATGATCTGATAAATAGGACTTATACGTACTTCAACAACAATGCCTCCACCAAAAAAGGAGTAAACGTGGTCAGCATAATGGGAACAAGCATCAGCAGTGCTATGATGACCCCAAACTAAAATAACCCAGAGCTAGAGTCAGGAGGGTGGGTAAGGTTTACAAACAAATTAGAACACCTCAAATGCTACACTTGTATCAATCCTACCTTGCTGCCGGAAGGGAACATATAAACAAACTCAGACAAAATTCATGGGAGACATATGTCAACAGCCTGAACCAACACACATCCCTAAGCAGAGCCTGGAAAGACATAAACACAATCAGAGGTAAAAACAGTAGACACGTCTCCCATCCAAACCCTCTGCAAAAGTCGAATGCGCAATAAAAAGTGGGTTCATGTCTCTAGCTATGACATGTTACCATCTAGGACTCGAGGACTCCTTGATGCGAAGTCTGTAGAGAGAAGTAATCTTATTAACTTTATGCTGGGCAAACAGCACGATAAGTGTGATGTTCCATACACTTAGTGGGAGCTTGACGCCGCCCTCGCCAGGGGTAGGTTTACTTCCCCTCGAGAGGACGGAGTCACCTACAACATCGTAAGACTTCTAAGGCGTGTGCCGGGCATTCTATTATTGGCATTGTACAATGAGTCATGCTGAAGGCCAACTACCTACATCAAGGATCACCAGTATTGTTGCTTCAATACCTAAACCAGGAAAGTTTGATGTTTTTCGTCCCATATCACTAACCACTGCATGAGTAAAACATATGAGAGGATGGTTCTTGGCAGACTCTTATATAGAATCAGAGAAAACATGTCCCTTAACATAAATGGGTTCACCCATGGTAAACGTATACATAATTGCATCACCACATTCCTAACTGTGTATGGGGATGAAGGGAACAGATACACCACAGAAGGGCTGCTGCACTGTTCCAAAAGTGAAGTTAAAGATATGCTACTTGGCACCCCACAAGGTGGAGTGCTTAGTCCTACTTTGTTCAGTGTTCTAAAGAATGCATTATTAATTTCAATACCAGACAACAACGAGCAATATCACAATCAGCTATGCTGATGATATTCTGAAACATACTAAAACGCATCGAGAAATGTAAACCACCCTGAACCATGTTTACGCAGCCTGTGAGAACCTCGGTCTTATTATCTCTCCCCTGAACAAAACTAAAGTGTTCAACAAACAAGCTGGTAACCGAAAACGCTTTCCCGCCAAGTTCAAAATGGGGAGCAAAACTCTTGACTATGTTTCGTCTTTTAAATATATTGGTGTTTCCGTCCCTCGTATCATACCTGCCATACTAGGGTGTGTCATAGGAGGGAAGATCAGCTAAAACTAATGGCCCATCACTTTTTTGTAGATTTTAGTGTATATAAACAGAAAATAATTTCAGTTTCAATATTTTGCAACCTTTTGCTAGGTAAATTTTAGCGTGAAATTTATCGAAAATCTAACGTACAGCTGCATTAGTGCATTACAATTAAATAGTGAACATTGCTTTCTGACTTCATTCTTTAACAACCCAACTAACAATATTTTTTTCTGTTTCAGATTCTGATGCATTTATAAGTTGATAATATTTGCGATGGCTGCTTGTGTCAGGACGAGGAACCAAAAATCCAGCCATCTCAGTCACTATCTTGGGTCTGGGAGAGAGCTCCTGAAGTCGGAGTTGCCTACATTGAGAGATGCTTTGAGATACGGTGTTTTAATCAGGCAAATCAGTGAAAAGAACCAAAGAACTTACACAAACAAAGACATTGCCAGTGATATGACCAAAGCTGTCTTGGCACAGTACACTCTGGCTAACGCTCAGTTCAAGCCTCCAGTCATAACAAGTCAGAGAAGATTAGTGAGAGACTGCTAGCCAGTTGGGAAAAGGCAAGAGATATCTCTCTTGGGATAGGAAAACTTGCAGTTAAGGACAGCTTTGCCAAGCAACTGGACCAGTTATTTGACATAATTACTTGCAAGTGCCCAATTGTTCTCTGTCCTGAGTTTGGATGCGATCGTGACTGTAAATCCGAGGCCCACATCTCCTGTATTTGCAAGCGTGAACTGAAGATTCCTGTGATAGAACTGGCATTTGTCAAAGCACAGAGAGAGAAGACTGGCAGTATAGGGGCTCTCATGATTTCTAGCCAAGATATTCCGGAGTCCAAAAGACAGGAGGCTGCCACAGAGAGACAGAAGAGGAGAAGAGTTGCCGAGGAAAAGAGACTTGAGAAGGCCCAGGGTGAGGTAAAAAAGGCCGATGATTGGAGTCAAGCTGATTCAGAGTTTAATGACTTCCCCATGGCTGATCCGAGTGCTGACCAGGAGAATGGTGACTTTGTCCCTAACCCAGAAAATAATGATCCCAAACCTTCCAGGCATAACATTCGAAATAGGAAAGATATCCCGAGCATAGCTCTGGCCAGCATGCGACACCACACTGGTCTCAGAGAAACTGCAGAGATAGCAACAGCTGCCTGGATTTACGGTGGTTTGATAACACCTGATGATGTTCACCTGGTGATAGATCATAACAAAGTAAGGAGAGCTCAGGAGAAACTTGTCAGTAACCTAGAAGAGGAGTTTGATAAGGGGATAAGAGAAAATGGAATCAATTGTTTGTTCTTTGATGGGAGAAGGGATAACACTAAAGTGTTCATGAAAGTTGGAGATTCTGACAAGTTGTTCCCTGCTATGGTGAAGGAGGAACACTACTCCTGCTGCAGTGAACCAGGAGGGAAGTATTTGTGGCATTTCACTCCAGAGAAAGATGACATCAGGAAACCAGCTGAGATAGTGGCAGATAACATTGTGAACTGGCTCAGAGAGAGGAACGTAGACCAGACCCTGCAGGCCATTGGAGGGGACAGCACCAACACGAACACAGGGTGGCAAGGGGGGGTCATACAATGGATAGAGCGGAAGATTGGGAGGAAGCTGGTCTGGATTGTTTGTGACCTCCACACCAACGAGTTGCCACTCAGACATCTGATCCAGGAGCTGGATGGCAAGACTCTTTCAAACAACAGATGGTCTGGTCCTCTTGGCAAGATGCTGGACTCTGCCACTGAGTTAGAAATAAATCCGAGCTTTGAAAAAATCACAGTTGGCCCTCCACTCGTTGAGCTTGCACATACTGTCATTGACGACCTGAGTACTGACCAGTACTATGGTTTCATGATTTGCAGTGCCATAAAAACTGGAGGTCATGCCTGATAGACTTGCTTACCTGCAGATAGGTCCAGTCTCCATTCTAGGTGGCTCACAACGGCTCTCAGGTTCTGCAGAATTTGGGTCGCTCATCATAAACTGAAAGGGATCCAGCTTCACAACCTGAGACTTATTGTCCAATTCATCGTGAGTGTCTACTTGCCAAATTGGTTCAACACCAAGGTCAAGTCATCGTTCTCCGAAGGTCCGAGGCATGTTCTCTTCCAGCTTGAGCTCCTGAGGAGTCAGCCAAGGAAGGTTGTTCAGATTGTGGAGCAGACTGTGAGGAGATCTTCCTGGTATGCTCATCCCGAGGCAGTTCTGCAGACAATGCTCTGCAGTAAGGATGAGGAGAGAAGAGTGGCAGTCAAAAAGATCTTGGATATGAGACTTATGAGAGGATCTGGGCATGACGAATCAGTTGGTGACGATTCCTTCAGGGTCAGGAAGACTCCTGAAGTCAATCTAGGTGCCAAGACCCTCACTGATCTCATAGATCTGGATAACATCCAGGCTGGCAGTGAGCCCCCTCTTACCTGCAGCCTCACCAATGTTCAAGTCAGAGCTTTCCTGGACAACCCCATGCATGTCCCTGCCTGGCCCTCGCACACCCAGAGTATAGAGCGTTGTGTACAGCAAGTGAGCGAGGCCAGCAGTCACGTGTACAGCCAGGAGAGGAGGGAAGGCTACATCCGAGCTCAGGTGGTCAGCAGGGAGGTGATGAGTAGAAACAGAAGCAAGAAAGACATGTTCTCTATGGTGTGCAGCAACACCGGGTCGTAGTAGTAAAACCGGTTTTTGTATTTGATGATTTTGTTTTCTAAAGGAATATTAAATTTAATAAATATGTCAAGATCATTCGTTTCACTATTCTGGATCATTTTCATCCTAATAAATTAACCTGATACATTTACTTTACTTTAAATAAGCTATTTAGTGGTGTTGGTAAAAGGGTGGGAATACTGAATTTTCATAAGATTTCAAGTTAAAATTTTCCTAGCAAAAAATAAAAACTTTTCAAATCTGAAGATATCACATGATTCTGCACATAGAACTACATCATTAATACCATGGGCCGATTTTTCAAACTCAAAAAAAAAAAAAATTCACCTCCGTATGACACACCCTACTGCCATACGACAGCTAACCCGCTAATGTTCTGACAGACTGAAACCTCCTAGAAGTGAAGCGGGGTACAGCCCTCATTATGGTGCTAATATTAGAATTGTTAAAACAATGTACCTACGCTATATTAGATCTCTGATAGATTACCACGCACCAGCCCTGGTCCTTTGTGACGGGAAAGACATTGACAAGCTCGAAAAAATGCAAAATAATGCCCTTAGAATTATCCTAGGCTGTCCCAAGAGCACTAATGTACTTATGAGGAACGAACTAAGCATACCCATTGTCAAAGATAAAATAATTTAAGTCAACCTAATGATTGCCCTGAGACTTTTGGGTGGTGATCCTGATAACATTGTTTCCTTAAAATTTCTAGAATGTATGAACCATAGGACTGGTGAATCTAAATGGATCCCAACTACAGCTACACATATGAAGATGTTTGGACTAGACCATCTGTACAGAGTTGGGACACAACAGTACTTCCTTCCACCCTGGTGTACAGTTCCCTTCGATATCACAATACCGACATTTAAGCCTAAAAAAATTATTATTCAAGTGAGAGCTCTTGAACACTTACACACCCTACAGACTGATGTTATCACACAGACCATCTACACTGATGGATCTCGTAACACCGCCTGTGAGGGGGCTGGACGTGCTATCGTTGTGTCTCAACCTAAAGGTAATATAATTGAAAAGGAAGTTAGAATTAACAACTGGGCATCCACTCTACAAGCTGAATTAGTTGCCATACTCACAACTATCAAAGTCATTGAAACCACTGTGTTTGACAGCCTCGTCATCACTGATTCCCTATCCTCACTACTTGCACTTGACACCCTCAATTCAAGTTGTCACGTGCGTGTCTCTGAAGCCAGACACAAATATGCGTACCTTGTTGACCGGGGTGTCAAGATCACACTGTTGTGGATCCCCTCTCACATAGGCCTCAAAGAACATGACAGAGTAGATGACCTCGCCAAACTCGCGTCTAACAAAGACACTGTTGATTACAATCTGGGTCTGTCAAACAGAACCCTTAAAACTGTAGTTAGGAAAGAACTTGTTGGTGAATTTAACGCAAGCAGACAAGTGCAAACAGGCGCTAGTAGATCCATAGTTTACCGTGATGAGATGTATCAAATGAAACATGTATATAAGCAAGTAACAACATCACGAGATTACAAGATGATGTAAACGCTAGATTAAGGTAAGCATATAAGTGCCTCTGGCAGTATGTTCCTCTAGCAGATGTGAACAAAACTAAATGTAAAGGGTGTGGTCAAACATATGGCCACACACTTGAACACTACGTCCTCGACTGTGTGAAGATAGAACCTTTTAGGGACATGTCCAAGCACACTGTGTGAAATAGCACAACACTTCTTCTCTAATGGCAAACTAGCCCACATATTAAGATCCACTTTTTTTGCAGTTAGTAGCTATGTTAGTCCCATGTATAGAACCAAACACACAATGTGCTTGAAAACTTCTCGCGCAAATGTGAATAACAAAGTGTGCGGTCAGACATACTGCCTCACACTCCCGTACTGGCGCAGTTGCGAATAAGGTACCCTTTATGTATAGAACGAAACAAAGAATTTATTTGAAATACCGTGTAACATTCAATGACATAATATCCTGACCATGGGGGTTAGTTATTCTGACCTGATGTAAACCATACTCTGTAATCATTTTGATGAGTATGGGGTGCACAGTAAACTAGCCGCTGAAAGTAGCCCCAAAAAATTGTCACATTATAATTTCTATAAGCACTCGCATCCTGGATAAAAGAAGAACTATATTATGATAAACAATGATAGAACTGTGTGAAGTAATTAATTAACATATAATAAGTGTTGTTGGTGAACGATAATTAGTAATACCTTCTACAAGGCGCTAGCATAACGTGGGATCGTAACACTCGTCTTGCCCGAGGTGCCCACAGTTTCTCTGTGGCTGTCGGTCACACTACAATAACCCGTTAAAGTACATCCTTCTTTCTTCACACAGTCAAACTATGGAATGCTCTACCTTCTTCTGTGTTTCCAGATTCATACGATCTGTCTCACTTTATAAAGCTGGTTTTCCGGCATCTTCCTGGTGTAGATTAATATAATATTTTTCTTTTCTCTTTTTAATTTTTTTACTCTTATTTTTTTCGCCCCCTGGGCCCCGTTGTGGGCTCTTCCCCGTACAAAAAAAAACACTGTACCTGTATTTTGTAGGTAACTTAGGTAACTGCACCTCTAGAAGTTGGTCACAGGTGAGACGGGAGCACGCGTGTGTGTGTGTGTGCCTGTCCTTCACGGTAACTGTGAGGAGTGTAAGCATACATAACCTGAGTTGCCAGGTTTGCCTTTCTAGAATAGGCCAAACAATTGTCTAAAAAGGTCAAATATAAGACCAAACCCCTATTTTACCAAATGCTATGAAATTAATCATGATCATCTTAATTATTAGGCCTACACACGGTATATAATAAATAACTTTATATAATACAAGACAGTAACAATGAAAAAGACCAGTGATATCAATCGAAGCCGCAAGTCCAGAAAACTGTGAGGGCTAGCTTTTTCGGAGTGAGTTGTGAACTCGTGGAACAACCTGCCAGCGAGCGTTGGAACGGCACCGAAAGTAAGCTGTTTCAAGACCAGACTAGATCAACACTGGAGCAGGTTCAGATACATTTAGGACCCCAGCACTTGCTAACAATGCGTAACAGAGACGTGGCCGATCGGCCAATCGGCTAACGAGCCGATCAGTGGCAAAGCGGTTAAAAGTAAAAGTAAAATCTACGAGAGCTCTATCAAAACTTGCGTCAGTTGTGTCATACTGTATCACACAGTAAGGGTGCAGATAATATTTTACCGACTGTATATACTGAAAGTAACCTAGAATGTACATTATAATTATCAATACTCACCAATTGCTGTCTCGTCTGAAGGCGTCTCTGGTAAATAACAGCAGTTGTAACTTTAAAAGTCCACCTGCATTATTTTCTCAAAATCTTCACACACACTTGCTCACTTACAGGAGATTAAGGGAAAATCCGGTAGTTGCTGCTAATGTTGATGGTTCTGTGCGCTCAGTTCTGCTCTTATACATCGAGTTGTTGAACAAGCGAAACATCTTATCAGTTACTTGAAAATTATTACAGCACTTTTTTTCACCAGCAAGATGACTCCTAATTCGTACCATAGCTTCCACCTTTTCTAAGGAGAGTTTCTTTCTTAATTTTTATCTTAATATTTGTTACGTGGGAAAAAATTCTTTCAACAAAAGCATTTCTTAATGGCAATGTATAAGCATTCGTAACCATTTGCGCAAGTTCTTGAAAAACATTTGACTCCTGCAGCATTTTCATATTTCTGCACAGTAACTCAAAACTTAACTGAATCATGTGGTACTTCATCACTAGTAAACTCTTGTTTCCAGTCTACCAAAAGAAGTTTGCCATACTGAAGTTGCAGCAAGGTGTGTTTCTACTTGCTTTCGTAAAATCTTCAGTGATGTGAGCGAATGTTGCTGCAATACTAGGAAAAGACTTGTGCATCTGACTCAGACATTCCTTTGGCTGAAAATATTGTAGATTTTCAATGAGTCAATGACTTTACTTAGCCTCTTCTCTAACTAATTTTTGCCTCAAGAAGGAAATCATAGCATCTCTTTAATATTTGATTTTTCTTGTTCAGATAAATTTGATCACAATACTAATCTGACAAAGGACATTTCGATGAAACTATATAATATGAAGTTTTATTATTATTCAATTATATCACAAAATACAGCGGGCATTGTCAAAAGAGGCCAAACAATTGCCAAAACGTGGTTGGCCTCAAGGAAAAAAATCGAAGGCCGACCTAACCTCGATAAGGTCAAATTAACTGTTTAAGGCCAAACCTGGCAACCCTCACCTCATCCCTCCACTCTCCCCATGCCCTCTCCTCCCCGTGGCCCCTATCCCTCCTCCACATCCTGTATAAGTCGATAACAGATGAAGAAATTTACTCACATCCTTACATAAATTATTCCTCCTTATTTTAACATTTAACTCAGAATTTAGCGATAAAACACTAACATTTCTTTGCGATTTCTTAGGTTTATTATCATTATTTCTTTTTTAGTTGTGATGAGAGGATGTTTTGAAAGTTATTGAAGAGAAGGGGAGGAAGAATGGGTAATGTTTATGGGATGGTAAATCAAACTTGGTAACTCGGTATAGGATTTTCCCCCAAGCTAAAGCGTTATGATGAACCAGAATAGTTATTAATATTTCTCTCTGTTTGTCTGGCTCTGTCTGTTATTTTGGAGGGTTTTCTAGCTCTCTGTCTGTCTGTCTATCTGTTTCTCTTTGTTTTTCTGTGTGTATCTATCTCTATTTTTGTCTGTCTGTCTGTCTCTCTCTCTATGTCTAACTGTCTGTCTGTGTCTGTCTCTTTGTCTTTCTGTCTGTGTATCTATGTCTGTATGTCTGTCTTTGGCTGTCTTTCTTTCTGGGTATCTATCTCTGCCTGTCTGTCTGTCTATCTGTCTGTCCATGATTTTGTCCATCAATCTGTCCCTCTGCCTCTTTGTCTTAATTTCGCTGTCTGTGTCTGTCTGTCTGTCTGTCTCTTAGTGACTTTATCTCTGTCTATCTATCTGTCTGTCTCTCTATCTCAATTTCTCTGTCTGTGTCTATCTGTCTATCTGTCTCTCTGTGATTTTTACTTGTGTCTATCCATCAGTCTGTGTGTCTGTCTTTCTCCTCTTTATACTTTATGTCCTCTCTAAAACATACGCACGCGCGCGCAAACAAACACCTGAGCCCATCTTTTGTCTGCTTCAACGAAAAATATTGAGGTCGATGAAATTAAATATAAAATAGTGTTAATGTCTGTAATTCCCAGTATATTAATAAACTTCCTGTAAGCTAGTTATTTTACCTTAGTAGTTATACATGAATCCTAGTATAAATACGTGTGTGTTTGTGTGTGTGCGTGTGTGTGTGTGTGTGTGTGTGTGTGTGTGATTGTGTGAGTATGGGTGTATGTGTATTTTGTGTGTGTGTGTGTGCGTATGTGTGTATGTGTGTGTGTGTATGTGTGTGTGTGTGTACAGGGTGGTGCAATGCATCTAGTGTGGCAGCATTATGTTAGTGTTAAGGTTAAACACTGCTTGCTCTCTCTTTCAGCTACCGCCGCTGGTTAGCCCTCGTGGTGAACAGGGAAGCAACTTGCACAAGTCTTCGTCTGCCAGTACACAGCCTCTTTATCATTAAGACTCCTGCTGTGCCTCCTCGTGGCAACATACGGTAACTGTGTGCCTCGTGTGCCCAGGCTAGGCCAGCAGGGGATCTCAGAGCAGCAGTGGGCCCCAGAAAGACAGCGCATAGGCCCACTGGCATGTGGACACATCTTGGCGTCTACCAACCACTGCCCAGCTGCCTTGCAGATCAACCTTGGTAGGTATAAGGCTACGAGAGTAAACCCCAAACACTGGGAGAAGATCCCAGTAAAACTGTACCAGCGAAGACCTACTCGTTGCTACAAATGCCAGAGGTACGGCCATCTGGCGCGGAAGTGTCGTGCTCGGGAGGTGTGTTCCAGCTGGGGGACACCCGGGCACCAGGACACCAACTGCTCGGCGGCCGCCAAGAAGTGCGCAGCTTGTGGTGGCCCTCACTCCTCCTCCGACCGGGAGTGTCCCAAGTGGAGGGAGGAGTGCAGGATGGCCAAGCTGCGGACTAAGGAAAGACTGAGCTACAAGGAGGCCCTCCTTGTAGTGAAAAATGAAGAGAAGACCAAGCATGACCAGATCAAGATCACAACAAGCAAAAATCAAGACCCCAAAAAGACCGCGAAAAAAGAAGAAGCCAAAATTGAATCCGATATTATAAGACTAGCATTAACACCTTTTATAGAAGTGTACGAAAATCTTCCGGAGCAAGACCAAGAAGAAGAATGGAAAGTGAAAAGTAAAAGAAGAAACAAGAAACGGAAGAAGTCCAAATCAAATTAGTCGACAACCAATCAACTTCGGCCGAAATAGCCTAACGGCGCAGTGGCCAGTAATCCCCAATACCCCCCCCCCCCCCACAAACACATCGAGAACTGAACCTCGGCGAGGTAGGTTCTCTCTGCTCCCGAGGTACCACGTGAACCAGACAATGTTCACCTGCAACCAGGCAAAGGTCGTGAGACTGTATCCAGTCAAGCGCCCTTCGCGCAAGCAACTCAACCTCCTTGTCCTGAGGAAGTTTTTTGACTCCTCGGGAATCACGGGGGTGACAGGGGTCGTCCGCAGAGACAGCGGTGACCTTATCGTCACCTTCGCGGAATGGGGAGAGGCCCAGCAATTAGAAAACATAAGACAAATCAATGGAATCCAGATCCAAGTTGAAGCCTGCCTACAGGACAACTTGGTTTTGGGAGTCATCTCCCACACAGAAATCGAACATCTGGAAAAAGAAGAACTGGCCGAGCTGATCGGAGACCAGCTCTCAATAGTTCGGAAGCTGACCAGTACAGCTGCCCTGGTTGGCTTCCCAAAGAAACTTCCTAGCTCCGTTTTGCTGGGATGGGAGAAGATCCCAGTAAAACCGTACCAGCGAAGACCTACTCGTTGCTACAAATGCCAGAGGTACGGCCATCTGGCGCGGAAGTGTCGTGCTCGGGAGGTGTGTTCCAGCTGCGGGACACCCGGGCACCAGGACACCAACTGCTCGGCGGCCGCCAAGAAGTGCGCAGCTTGTGGTGGCCCTCACTCCTCCTCCGACCGGGAGTGTCCCAAGTGGAGGGAGGAGTGCAGGGTGGCCAAGCTGCGGACTAAGGAAAGACTGAGCTACAAGGAGGCTCTCCTTGTAGTGAAAAATGAAGAAAAGACCAAGCAAGACCAGAACAAGACCACAACAAGCAAAAATCAAGACCCCAAGAAGACCACGGAAAAAGAAGAAGCCAAAATTAAACCCGATTATGTTACACTATCTTTAACGCCGTTTATAGAAGTGTATGAGAATATTCCAGAAGAAGACCAGGAAGAAGAATGGAAATTGAAAAGCAAAAGAAGAAACAAGAAAAGGAAGAAGTCCAACCAATCAGCTTCGGCCGAAATAGCCTAACGGCGCAGTGGCCAGTAATCCCCAATACCCCCCCCCCCCCAACTAAAAATCTGGGGTGGAGCCCACCATCAGACAGACATGCTTACATAGCTACAATAAGACCCCAACGGCGGTGTAGGCGGAAGAGGTGACCAACATGGGAACCCAACGACTACAGCGGCAGATGAAGGTGCAACAGCAACTTTGCATTATATACCTGTAAATATTCACCCAAATGGAAAACACCAAATTATTCACCAAGTTATTCAACAATGACTCAGTAGTTATTATCGTTATGTTTTTGATTGATTGATTGCCCCGGAGGGGGCTAGTTTATTGGGCAGGTCCCTAATAATGTCAAGTGCCAGGCCAGTGACTAGGAGGAGGGATATCTGGTCAGGGAGGGAAGAGGTGTTGGTAACGGCTGGGGACCCGTAGGAGGAGGTCATAGGGCAAGTGAGGAAGTAGTGACGGAGGGTGTGAGAGTTGGGTTGGCCACAAAGTTTACAAACAGTGCGGCCAGGCTCAGGGTTGCCAATGTACTCCCATAGGTACCTGTACCCTAGGCGCAGTCTCATGTATATAATCTGTTGAGATCGAGTCAGAGATTGATACTCTTTGTAGTGGCGGTTGGAGTCACCGGTCACAGCGTCATAGTGGCATAGTGTGACACTGCCCCGTTGTTTCAGGTGTGTCCATTTTACGTCGAATGCTTCTCGTTGTGTGGCGTGTATGCGAGATTTGAGATGATTCAGGGAGAGGGCGAGGGTGGCTTCAATATCTTCTTCTTGTGTCGCTTCTTTGGCAAGTCGATCAACGGTGTCACAGGCAGTTATTCCTATATGTGACGGGATCCAAATAAACTTGACACGGATGTCATCAGTTTGTTCTAGCCTGGCGACGGCGGCTAGGGTGTGTTGGGCGGCAGAGGAGGAGGGGGAGGGTAATTTGAGCCTCGCTAGCGGAGAAGTGCTGTCAACTGATTATCAGGAGGTTCCGGCGTTCAGTGCGAGCATAGGTCGCCCCCTCATGAATGCCCGCGAGGATGACTATGCTTTCAGTGTAAGTGGAGGAGGCCCAGTCGTGGACCCTGATTTTCTTGCGGGCCTGGCGCTCAGGAATCCATACAGCTGCCCCAGCGCAGCCCAGCGTGGTGACAGACCCATCACAGTAGACGAGGATAGGAGGGAGGGAGGTCGTAAGAGAAGAGGCGACATCATCAATCTGCTCAAGGCAGTTAAGTTTGAGCATATACCGCAGTTGGGTGGATTTACGACCAGGGAAGGTGTGGACAACAAAATCAACACACGGGGAGGTCCACGGCGGTAGAGGTGGATGAGTGTACTCGGGAGGGAGAGAGGTCGAGGGGGTGTAGAGGTGGTAACGCAGGATGTCAGCAGCAGTGTGGACGGGCCAATGTTGAGAGAGGGAGGGAGAGGTAGTGGGGGTAGGCCAGCGCAGGAGGGAGTCAAGATGTGAGTTCAGTGAGCGAGACAGGGGAGTCGGTTTCTCACTGCGAAGAAGTTTAACACCTAGGATGGCATTGAGAGCTGTAATTCGATCGCAGACTGGAAGCAGGATCAGTTCACGCTGCATGACTTCTATTCTGGTGGTCATAGGGCAGCGAGGATGAGTCTCAACGCTCTGTTTTGGATTTTCTCTATGCTTTGTTTCTCGCGTTGGGAGGCAACTACAAGGACAGGGGAGGCATAATCTATGACAGCTCTGACGATAGCAATGTACATGAGGCGTAGGACCCTGACAGAGGCTCCTTTGAGGCCGTGGGTAAGGGACTGGAGGGGCCTCGTTCGTTGGCGGCACTGGAAGATGACGTGGGCGGCGACAGCAGAGGTGGTGGCGCTGGTAGTGGCTCGCATGGGTAGACCAAGGTACCTGTAGGTGCTTACTTGATCGATGTCTTGTCCTTGTAGAGTCAGCGGAGTCTGACGCCAGAAGTGTGAGATGAACTTGGTTTTAGTGTGTGAGATGACTAGCCCGAGTGTTTGACAGGTCCGGGCGAACGTGGAGAGTAAAGGGTGTTCATGTTGCACTGTAGTAATTTGGAGGAGGATATCATCAGCGTAGCTTATGATGTGACCGTCTAGGGTGCGCTCAGCAAAGATGTCGTTGAGGCCGCATATGGAGTTCATGAGTACATTAAAGAGTGTAGGGCTGAGTACACCTCCCTGAGGCGTGCCGAGATCAAGGTCCCTGCTCGTAGAGTAGTGGCCCTGAAACCGGACACGGGCCTGTCGACGGGAGAGTTAGTCAGCAATCCACGTGAGGAGTTTGCCCTTCACATCCATGTGAGTGAGACCCTCAAGGATCACTTCACTATTGGCTTTATCAAAAGCACCCTTGAAGTTGACGAAGAGGGAGGTTTTGGCTGAGGTGTTCGCCATGTAGTGAGCGATGCAGTGAGCAATACTCTTTCCGGGGCGGAAACCATAGAGGTCAGGGTGCAGGTGGGCTTCAATTTTCCAGTGGAGGCGGTGGCGTATCATGCGCTCCATCATCTTTGAGAAGCAGGAGATGAGGGAGATTGGACGATATTCATCTTGTCTGCCTGGTTTAGGGACTGGGATGGTGGTGGCTGTCTTCCATAAGTGAGGCAGCTGACCAGTATCATAAGAAAGGTTAAAAAGATAGAGGAGGGGGTTACCAGGGGTGGCAATAAGGGCATTTAGCTCTTCGAATGTGACGCCGTCATCGCCAGGGGCGGTGGACCGGCCACGCTTAACAGCATTTAGTAGTTCACACTGTGTGAAAGGCACGTCAGTGTCTGCAGATAGGTCATGGTACTCGGAGATGCGCTGACGGCGTTGTGGTTGCAGTGCGAGGGTGAGGTCTCGTACAGCGGGTGGTAGTGCATCAATGGAGGCGGCCTCCTGCCACGTCTGGGAGAGCGCCTAGGCTCGGCCAGCTGGTCTAGGGTGGAGCGCGGGTCTGGCGTTGATGCCCCGGGCACGGTTAATGGTGCGCCATATATCACCCATAGAAGTAGACTGGTCAATAGAAGAAGCAAAATCAAACCACTGCTTCTCTCGTGCGAGAGTGATGGCAGATTGGAGCTCTTTATTTGTGCGCATCAGGAAGCGTTGAGCATCAGGGGAGCTGGGAGATTTCTTCCACTGGTCGACTACTAGTCGGTGCCATACTCGGATAAACTTAACATAAGGGTCGCGGTTAACATTCCAATGACTCCTGGGCTGGCGGTTAGGGCGGCGGTGTTTTGGGGCAGGGCGGGGGAGGGTAGTGCATTGTTTGGACAGATCAAGGTAGAGTTGGTCTGCAGTGGTGACAGTGTTATCCTGTAACCATTCAGCAATGGTAGTGATGAAGGCAGGTATGTTGGCAGGGGGTAGGCTGAGCCTAGGGCCCTTGAGTGGGGGGGGGGGGGTATTCTCACGTACTGGAGAGTAGTGTGGATAGGGAAATGGTCACTGTGGGGGGAGAGGAGGATGTGGGTGGAGTGTGGGCGGTGAGGGTCAGAGTAGAGGGCGATGTAGTCAAGTTTCCCTCCCCCGATGTGGGTGGGTGAAGGAGGGCAGAGAAGACGTACAGGGTCATCAGTGGTTTGTAGGTAGGAGAGCCAGGAATTACCTCGGAAGTTTGAGTGGGGCCCCTGGGAGCCGAGACTGGGGTGTCGGGCATTGAGGTCCCGCACAAGGAGGGTGGGGGTGGAGGTGATATGGTGTGGTAGGACAGGTACAGTAGGGGTGGAGGGAGGCACATAGACATTGACAATATTGAGGGACATACCTTTTAGTGTGATTGTGATGGCGTGTGCGTCGGCGTCGTCACTGTGGCTGGGCATTACTTTCCCTTCCACTTGACAATAATAGAGGCTTGTGGATTTTTCCCCCTGTAATGGCGGCGTATACTCAGTATGTTGGGATTGAATTCACGCCCATCTTCTATGTCAGCGTATAAGGGAAAATGTTTCACTAGGATGTGACAACATTCCTCAGCGTCTGCTGACCACCAGATTCGCCACCGGGCACGAAGGGCCCCCGATCACTTGTATAATATACTAAAGGATAGCCGTGTATGTGTCTGTTCTGGGCAGCAGAAACGGCACAATCGTTTTTCATCAAACTTGGTGGAAAAATCGCAAAAAATTCGTAGAGTGGAACAAACCTGATCCCATGTCGATGGTTTCTTTAGGAAGGCATTGATTAACCATTTTGTTGCTGTAGGTTGTCAGCCAGACAGAGGTTGCGCGCTAGCCAAGCACGAATGTTCAAACTTTCACCGAGCACGAAGGGCCCACGTTCACATGTTCATTATCTTTGGTGGGAGACATTTCTTACACAAAATAGAATATAAGGATATAAAAGTGTCTGTGTTTCGTTAAGGTCGTCTGCATGCATTCTTGTTAATTTTTCTATTTTAACTATACGTCGGCTCGATGTCCGTTCGGTCAAATGTCCGTCGGTGAAACGTCCGTCGGCCAAATGTCCTTCGGCCATCTGTCCGGGAACCGTGATTTATGAGTGTGTGATGCACAAATATGATATATCCTCTATATCACGTATAGTTAAACTAGAGAAATTAATAAGAATGCATGCAGATGACCTTAACGAAACTAAAACACTGTTATATCCTTATATTCTACTTTGTGTAAGAAATGTCTCCCATCATAGGTAATGAATTAAGTGTAAGAATATCACGGCTGTCCGGACAGATGGCCGAAGGACATTTGGCCGACGGACGTTTCACTGACGGACATTTGACCGAACGGACATCGAGCCGACTGACATTTGGCCGAACGGGCAATAGACCGAACGGACAAATGGCCGAACGAACATTTGGCCGAATGGATATAGGGCCTTTTTAATTTATTTTTTATTTTTCTTTCTTCTTTGCAATGTATTTGCTTTATAAAACAAAGGATAAAAAGATAACATAATGTGATACATTTGCTTGATATACATTTCTTTTTGCACATTTACTAAAGGATAAAAGATATTAATTGTAATGTAATTGCATTATACAAATTGCTGTATAAAACGAAATGTTCATAAATATTTAAAGATTGTGGGCAATTGCTCTCAAGAAGTCGATTCTGGGATACTCCTCATTCTCAATGACAAACTTCAGTCTTGTGTTTAATATCTGGTACTTCTTCGGTTTCCTCAATACCATTCCTGCTGCTACCTGCTCAATTGTCAACTCCCAGTCCGACTGCTCTTTTCTTAGTTTTGAAACGAGACGACAAACGGTGGGGTGGGTGATTGCCATTCTCTGCTCAAACCCCCTGTTTGTTGTCCGTGGAAGGCCTTGTGTGTTTCTCTCCAATATGTTCCACAGCCTGAGTTCGAATGCTGGTCTTCGTCGTCTTCCACGCTGTACAACACCAATCCATGTCGCTTCAAAGTAGCCAAGAAACTCAGATATAAGTTCATCAGTTTCATCATCTAGTGCTGTAACAAATTCATTGAAGCTTTCAGCAACGTCACTGACTGGCACAAATGCTTGCACGGACTTGACGATGAGTGCATTTCTTGGGTTATTATACCAAGTCTGTAGTCCTAAGCCCTGTATTTGTCTCCACAAGCACTGCCCGAAATGGAAAAACATCCAAAAATTTTTGTGTTTGGAAAAATGCTGTGATGCTATTAAGAGCTTCTCTTTCATAGTCAATGGTGTCTGAAACAGGATAGAGATCTGGTCTCACTTGCTTGAGGGTGCTAAAAATCAAGTCATAATTTGCTTGGTTTTTGTTCCTTGCGATGCAGTATACCAAGGGAATTGCATGGCTCTCATCCAGCATAACATGCACTATATATAACTGAAAGCCATCTGGCGCAGAATCAAATGTCCCATCACACACCCAATGATCTTTGAAAGCAAGAAGCTGTAAGTTTCGAGGTGTTGACAGAATTAGCAGGTTGTTATTTTCATGGATGACAAAGTCTTCTCCTCTAATTGATGTCCGTAAGTCGTCAGTTCAAAAGTCTGGTGCCATGCGTTGTCTGTGCACCATTCTTGCCAGAGTGTCTTTCTTAGGATGACCACCTGCAGCATCAAGTGGGTACTCACTGGTGCAGTTTTGTATAATAGAAGATGTCACTTCCTCCGACTGTCTGGCTCTTTCTTTAATTGTCTTTACTGTTTTCAAGGACAGGTTACGTCCGGTATCAGGCGGATGTGAGTGATTACTTGCTTCTCCTTGAATAACGTCTTCTTCTGTTTTTAATCGTCTCCAACAACTTCCTTTGCGTTCACATCGCCAATATATTACATTGTCTTTCCGTTTAACAACGATGTAGGCGTAGCCGTCAAGCAAAAGCCTTCCTCCTCTTGTCGTTGGTATGAATTCCCTAGTCTTAAAAGAAACAAATATTAAATAAAGTAATAATAATAATAATAATAATAATAATAATGATGATGATGATGATGATAACAATAATAACAACAACAATAAAAACATCGGCTTACCTTTACAAACTCTGAAGAGCCACTGCATCAGAGCCCAGGCAAGCAGGGCTAACGTCTGGTTGGTTGGGGGCGTGGCTAAAAAGTTCGAACAAGCATTCTTTCAAAAACTTGACCTGACTTAACATGACTAGTTACGTCTCCTTTTCTTTTGTGTTTGTGGTGGTGTTGGCGTGTGGATTAATGGATGTTTTTGACCTGACCTCATGTTTTGTAAGGTCACCCTGTGTACATAAACCTCTCTCAGTCCTAATTCACTAGTTAAATTGAAATTTGGGAAAATAATGCTGATTGTTTCCGAATAATGCTGATTGTTTCCGAATAATGCTGATTATTTCCGACGACTCCCGGATATTTAACACAAGACTGAAGCAATTTTTATAAAGCAATTACATTACAATAAATAGCTTTTATCCTTTAGTAAATGTAAAAAAAAAATACATTGCAAAGAAGAAAGGAAAAAATAAAATAAAAAGGCCATATGTCCATTCGGCCAAATGTCCGTTCGGCCATTTATCCGTTCGGTCTATTGTCTATTCGGCCAAATGTCCGTCGGTTCGATGTCCGTTCGGTCAAATGTCCGTCGGTGTAACGTCCGACGGCAAAATGTGCTTCGGCCATCTGTCCGGCCACGTAAATCACAACCTTGCCAAGTGAACAAGTTATTTGGGTGTAGATTTTTTCTGCTGTTTGTCATTGTTTGTAATCCTGCATTGTCTACAGTATGTACAGTCTCGTTCAAGATTCTTCGAACACTGCTGGAGACAGCTGGCAACTCAAGGCCGTTTGTTTACTATACTACGTAGTAAAAATTATGAATGAATGTAAAAGTGATCGGTGATTGGTTATTTAGTTCCCCGTTGCTTAATTAATGGTTGGGCTTTGTTGTTTCGTATTATATTAGACCTTTCTGCTGGTATATACTGTTAATTTGATTTTAAAATGGACAGAGCAATGGGCCAACCTATATGAATTTATGTTTAGACAATTAAACATAAATAAAAATCGGTAAGTATGTTAAAGAACATCATGCATCGGGCACAGCTGTGTGCAGGCTGCTTATGAGGTTGCCTGTTTATCATTAATTTATACTAATATTATCTTCAAACGTCTATATATTGCTTTGGGGTGATTCTGTGTGTGTGTCTTCCCATTTTCTCTTTTATCCTTTCTTCGTGTTCACTATCAAAATCTTCATTTTCCTTATCTGATATTTTAAAACCTGTTACCCATTCCATTTTGAATGTTGACTCTTGTTCATTTTCCTCCTACAGTTTTGTTCACATTATGGTTTTTAATGTATGGTGTGTTTGGCTTGTTATGCCCCATCATCTTGTTTATGGAAGCCCAAAATATTTGTGTCTTTAGTCTTGTCGGCCGCCATTATAATATCATTATATTTTTTGTTGCTTGCTTCCTTACATGCGTCTCTTAATTTTATCTGTAATGCTGTCTGTGTCGTATATAGCCATCTGTTACTACCGTGTCTTTCCACGTAACTGTTTATTTCATTGTAATGGGTTTGGATTAATTTAAATGTCGTCTGTTAGTCTATTGTTGGGTAATGTTCTGATGTGTGAAATAGGAGTGTGTTTGGTTTCAGATGTTTTTATTGCTGAGTGCAGTCTGTCAATTTCTGAGTCTATGTCTTCTGTTGTTTTCCCTCGTAGATTAATGGAATGGTGATTACCTAAGTCTTCTTTGTTGCTGTCCCAGTCTGTTTTACTAATTTTCAGTCTCTTTTTTATTGGTATCTGTATGGGGCTTGTTGACAGTGTTAGCATAATTTGTAGATGGTCGCTGCCTGTGAGAGGTCCTTGTTTTATATAATAATTGAAAAAGGCTTTGTTGTTGGTAAAAATTTTGTCTGGTGTCGATTGTGTATTGTGATTTCTCCAGGTTGGAATGTTAGGACTTAGATGATTGATTTCCCTTAGGTTTATTAATTAATTAAGGGCGTTTTCCAAGGCGTTATTATTTGTATTGTCTAAAATCCTGTGTATGGCGTTAAATTCTCCTGAGATGTACATAGGGTGACAGTGGTGACTATTGTTAACCAATTTTAATAGGTCTTGTATAGGTAAGTAAGGTCGTCTCGGCGGCAGTTAAGTAGAAGCAATGATTACGTCTACTTGAGTTGTATCTATTTTTATTGTTAGAAATTCATCCTGAAAATCATCGATTAGTTTATATTTTAAGTTTCTTTTAACCGCTATAACTACTCCGTCATTTTTCTCGCCCGATTTATTTCTTTGGTTTACATAATAGTTAAAGAGTTTAATGTTGTTGTTGTCTGTCTCACCGTGACTGTTTATTAGTATAATGTCAGGGTCAATTTCCTGATATATATTACTTAGGTTCATTCTCTCAGTCTTCCAGTTTCTTACGTTGTGTTGCATTATTCTTAAAGTTCTTACTGTTTACCGGTGGCGGTTGTAGTGGAGACCTATCATCCTGTTTCCCGCTTCTATCTCTTCTAAACTCTGACGGGTCTAGTATATTAAAGCCATTGGTCTTAATCTTTAGTTTGTCCGTCATGATTAGTGTCCAAACGTATTCTTCGTTAAGGGATTTTTATTGATATGTCCACATGTACATCCCTCCTTCACAGTTTTTAGCGACTGTCCCTCCTCTTGGTCTCGATGTTAGGATTCCATGTTTTGGTGTAGTGATCACTTTTAATTCAATATCTTCAGCAGATTCAGGTTGTCTGTTGTGATCAGTCTCCACCTTCTCTTCTCTCCTCTTTATCCTTTGTCTTGTAGACTGTCCTTTTGCTGTTTCTGGCTTCTCTTTGTCATTTCTAGTTATTTTGATATCTCCACGCACAATTGTGCGCGTTGACCACATGTTAATTGTATAAACTGTTTACAACTCAGGATAGCTTACTAAGCGAGATGGAGCTGGTAGCAGCTGTGTGACTGCCTGAGGGACAGTCTATCGCCCTCTACTGTAAAGGCAACATCTTGATTCTCGTCAGCCAATATTTTTCTGCAGGACATTATATTTATTCTCATTGGTCTAACCCTAGACCCCAAAATGTGAGTGTGATTGTGAACTGTTGAATCCTCTGAGAACTCTAAATAACTTTAATAAGTGTAATTATGTACTGTATATTGATCGTATTATTTAAACTGCGTCCTAACGTACCAGCAGTTGTTATATGTGAATTGCATTCAACAGGTTTTGACCGAATTATACTCATTGCATCAACGACAAGGGTCATATTGTCCTGCACAAACCACAATCTCTCCTATGAGAAATTACAGTCAACACTCCCTCTGTCTCTCTCCTGTCTCCCTCTCTCTCTCTCTCTCTCTCTCTCTCTCTCTCTCTCTCTCTCTCTATCCCTCTCTCTCTCTCTATCCCTCTCTCGTTCCCTCTCTGTGCCTGGAGTCTCACTCTCCGACTCCCTCCAATAGGCACAGCTTTGTCACTGGACGTCTTCACTTTGGCACACCGCACCAGGCCGTCATCACCCGGAACCGCCTCCAATACCCTTTCTAGCATCTATTGGCTCCTTGGGAGAGGATGTCCAGATATGATGACGATGTCCCCAGTGCGGAAGTTGCGGTGCTCCCAGAAGTGCTTCTGTCGCAACCAGAGTGTTGGGAGATATTCCTGAACCCACCTATTCCAGAATTGGTCTGCAATGAATTGGGCGTGCTTCCATTTTCGTCGGTACGCTTCTGCTATGGTACTGATCGCCTCCAGTGGGCAGGGTTCCCGCGTGCATCCTCAGTAGGTGAAGCGGCGCGAGTGCTTCTAGGTCTCTCGGTTCGTCGGATACTGGGGTGATGAGCCTCACGTTGACGATCTTTTCCACGGCACAGAACAGTGTGTTGAGTCGCTCGTCGTCTAAAGTACCTGTGTGCCCAACGCCCCCTGGAGAACCTTCTTCAACATGCGGATCTGACGCTCCCATACTCCACCCATGTGAGAGACAGTGGGAGGGTTGAACCACCCATTCTAATTACCTTTGCAAGAGTGTGTTTCTAAGATTGTCACTGATGTTCCACTTACTCACCGCCTCCTGTTCGCTCCAATCGTGTTGGTTCCATTGTCGGATCTGTTGCGCTTGGGAGGTCCTCTGCGGGATGTGAACCTCGTCATGGCGTTGATGAATGAGTCTGTGTTCAGTGAGGTGAGGACTTCCAGGTGTATAGTTCGGGTGGCGAGACATATAAACAAGCATCCCCATCTTTTCGCCTGGCCCGGCCTTGTTTAACAATGAAGGGACCAAAACAGTCGACTCCGGTGTAGGTGAATGGCCGATCTTCTGGATGTACTCGGTCCTCTGGCAGGTCAGCTTGGCGTTGGTGGGGAGGCTTCCAATTGCTTCTTCGACAAATTACACACGTTCGTACCTATTACTCTGTCGAGCAACTTACGGCACTTGGATATCCAATATGTCTCGCATAGAGCTACTAGAATTTGCTCGTGTCCTGAGTGGCCAGCCCTGCTCGAATGTACCTCTTGTACGATAAGTTCTGTGGTTTTTTGTCCCTGCGTAACAATATGGGGTTCCTTTGGTCTGGGTGGAGAGCAGCATGCTTCAGTCGGCCGCCTATTGTGATCAGGCCGTCTGCACCCAGGTAAGGTTCCAGTCTGCTTACGTCACCAATCCTGACGGAGTGTCCTCGTTCCAGCGAGTCCGTCTCGTGGGGAAAATCCTACCTTTGTATCAGTCGCAAGACAGCTAATCTTGTCTCATCCAACTCGCTGATCTTTAGTCGATCTTCTTGGTGACGTTTTTCCTTTGGATAGCTGAAGCGCCACTGTATGAACCTTCGGAGCCACCCCACACTTTTCAGTAGCTTATGCCATGAGGAGTACTTTGCCCATAGCCATTTTAGGGTACTCTCCTCCTGGTCAGTGCTCGTTGCCAGTACTGTTGCTTCTCCCTTTACCTCTGGGTCTCCATCTGCAAGGTTAGGAATCGGCTTTGGGTTCTTTGGCCAATTTTATTTTTATTTTTTTCCAACAGGAGAAAGGGGGGTCCCTGAATCCATTTGCAGTCCTTGTTCAATTCTGCCCCATGCAGTCCACGGCTGGCATCATCAGCTGGGTTTTGGTTGGAGCTCACGTGTCGCCATTGTTCTGCGTCAGAATTCTCATGTATCGTTGCAATTCGGTTTGCCACAAAGGCATGGAAGCGCCGTTCAGACTTTCGAATGTAGTGAAGGGTGACCATGCTGTCTGTCCAGGACACTGATCTGTCAATCTGCAACTCTAGTTCTTCTCTCAGTTGTTTGTCTGTTTTGGCCGCTAACACTGCCGCACATAGCTCGAGCCGAGGTATGGTTTCCTGTTTCAGAGGAGCTAGCTTGGCTCTGCTTCATACAAAGGAGGTAGAGTGGGCTCCGTATCCACTTGTTACCCTGAGGTAGGATACAGCCCCATATGCTTGCTGGGAGGCGTCGCAGAAGTGGTGCAGTTGCACCGTAGTTGTTGGATTTGTGCATTTAGGCTGGTAACATCGAGGGATAAGTACTTGAGACAAGTGGGGAAGTTCATTTAGCCACTGCCGCCCAGCAGCTCTGTTGTGTTTGGTCATTTGCTCACCCCACCCGATGCCTCGACTGCACTCGTCCTGGAATATGATTTTCACTCGTATGGTGCTTTGAGCGATGATTCCTATTGGGTCGTATATGGAGCTGACCATACTCAGGAGACCTCGCTTCGTTTGTGGCTTCGTTGGGATCTGGATTCCGACTGTAAGTTAGTCATTCTCTAGATCCCACATGATTCCCAATGCTCGCTCAGATGGGAGTCTGTCATCCTTCAAAAGTACTTCTTTCATTTCCATGGCTCTTTCCGTTTGTGGGACTGCTCTGAGCCCCTTTGTGGTTGCAGATCCATATTGTAAGTCTGAATCCGCCTTTCTTCATCAACTGCCTCAGTTGGTGAGTGACTATCTCCGCCTTCCCTGGTGATGCTACTGAAAGAAGCAGATCATAGACATAGAAGTTACGACTTGCTTCCTTAATTTCTTCATGGAGCTTTTGCCCGTGGTCTTGGAATGTTCGTCGTAGTGCGTATCCAGCACATGATGGCTCCACACTCCCCCGAAGAGATGTACCCTCATCTGAGTCTCCCGATAGTTGGTCGTCCGTCCACGACAGGAAGCGCAGGGCGTCTCGATGCTCAGGCAGTACTCGTACCTGGTGGAACATAGCCTCGATATCAGCCATGAGGGCTACCCTACCCTTTCTTGTCGGAACCTAATGAGGACTCCCATCAATTTGTTGTTGAGTTCTGACTTCCCTGTTATTCGTAATCGGTTGGCTAGGCTCTCAGTGCAGTAAAACCTGTTGCTGCCTGAGTCCAAGAGTGCTCGGTGATCACGTGTCTGGCCTTATCTCCCCAACCTTAACCTTTAATATGGGGAGTGCAACTCTGCCTGGATATGCTAGTCATATGTCATATTCTTCGGGCCCCTCGCACTGATTATTCTCGATCGTAAGTATATTTGGCCCATTTATACGGGTTTTCTTGGTTCGTGGTCACCAGTGCAACCTGCCTGTTTCCTGCCCTTTTCTCCGTAACTCTCGAGCTGGATTCGGGTTTCCATGGCCATGGATTTCGGTGCCGACATGATGGCCTTGAGCTCACAGTCACCTAGCTTCTGCCTCTTGTGGTCGAGTGACACTTCTGACTGGTGTGCGTCCATGGTGGAAGCTCTTTTTATCCCTTGAAAGCTGGCTAAGAGTTCCTTTCTTCATGGTTCGCCCTGGTTTGGCGTGTTATTGAGCATAGAATTTCTCAAGAAGTGCAGGAGATTCGAGCGGAAGCTATAGCAGCCATCTATGCCGCACCTTGTCTTCTGGATGCACTCGGCCACCCGGTGAGCTCGATCTAAGCAGGTGAAACAGTGACGTTCTTCACGTGATAACCAGGGCACAACGGGCAAGTGCGGTCGTCCTTTCCTCTAACAACCTCTCTTTCTGAAGTTACTAGGCCCACAGGTCTCCTTTCTGATGAGGAAGGGTATGGGTGTGAGCCTGTTCGTCTCCCGTTCGGCCCTTCTTGTCTTTGTCCCCTCGAAGCCCTCCGTGTCCTGTCTAGCATCTCCAGTACAAAATCCTTCATCCACTCGACCCCTGGAGATTCCCCGTGTCTCCTTTCATAGTCATGTGCTCTATTCTCGTATAGCTCTCTGATCTTTCCCGTGAATCTCTTAGCCAAAGTATTCAGTGATTCGTACTTGTCAATTTCGTGCAGTTTTCCCAGTACCTTTAAGTTGTTTACGCAATTTCCTAGATCCTCCGCGAGCTCCTGAAGTCCTTTAATGTCATCTGTTCTCACGGCTGGGCCACGTAGGACCTTGGCTATTAGTTCTTAGATGTAGGCTTGCTTGTTGCCATAACGCTCTTCTAGCAAGGCTAGAGCTTGTTCGTATCCTGCCCTCGGGTCTTCCATTTGCAGGCACGCTCTTAGGGATTTCTTAGCGCGGCCGGTGTAAGCCGAGAGAAGTCTTTCCAATTTTAGTGCATAGGGTATGGGCGCCTTCCCAATGTGTCTTTGGAAGGCATGACTGAACTCCTAATACTCGTCACAAGTCCCTCCGCTGAACCTCGGCATAGGCCTCTGGGGAAGCCTCATAGTGGCCATTAACTCTTCCAGTCTCTGGGTTGGTAGCATCGTGTCCGATGGCCCCCCTTCCATCTTGTACTTGGTTTTCCTTCTCCTGGGTTTCTGTTGGTGTCACTGCTTCCAGAAAGTGGGTATTATGGGTGGAAACATGTTTCCTCTCCCCCTGAAGTTACACAAGCGATGTCATACAACTGAAATCATACAAGCGGTGTCATACAACTGAATGTCACACAAGCGATGTCATACAACTGAAGTCATATAAGCGATGTCATACAACTGAAGTAATATAAATGCGTGCAATAAGCACGAGTGATGTCACACTAACATGACAACAGAGGCACCACAATCAGTGTAGGGATTCATTACACACCTGCTAAGATCATAAAACTGATGCTACAAACACTACTGCGCCCTTACTCACAATGTTACTTAACTGTCACAACTACTATTTTCTAATAAATAGGACAACTCACTCGTTCTTAAATTTTTAATTACAATTGGCCATCCAGTCTGGCTGTATGTTTTGAACACTCTCTTTCCCGCGCGTTCGCACGAATGTTATTGACACAGAGTCCACTCCATCCTCACACGCGGTCCTCGCAGCAGGCTTCATGCCTGTCCGGAATGAACGATAACACTCCCGCGCGCCCGTAAGAACAATTTTGGCACCGAGACCAGTTCTTTCTGACACTGGACCCACATACAGAGGCGTCACGCTTCTCTACGTACACATACGAGTGCTATACACACACTCAACCCACAACCCCCTTTTTCGCTGGGGTTAGCTATTATTATATTATAGGCATCACACTTTAGTTGATGATTCACAAATTCACACAAAGGCTCTCCTGCTGCGTAGCTGCAGGGTTTGTCGGGTGCCGGAGGGAAGGGCCTCGCTGAAGGTCCGTCGATGGTAGAGTCACTCGTCAGTTCTCACTAGACTGTATCGGCAAACTGTAGGCCCCACGATTTGACTGTAACCGTCCAATGAGCGACTGTAGGATAAAGAGACCCTTGCACCTAAGTCTCGATTTGTTCTTTATTCTGTCAAAACCTGCAGAGTACAAATTACATATGTTACATATGAGATAATTAATTCACTGGTACGTTCCTACACTATTAACGACTACATATGATATATTTGAGTAGAGTGGGGTGTTAAACCATATAAAAACTTACGTGTTTCGGGTCTAATGTAGGACTTATTAGCTCCCTGACTTGATAGCTCACTGGACGGCTAGAGACTTGTCGAGCTAGTCAGCCCAAGGCGAGGACCATCTGTTTCAAATTTAACACCTCAGCAAAGTTCATTGTCAATACTCCCTCTGTCTCTCTCCTGTCTCCCTTTCTCTCTCTCTCTATCCCTCTTTCTCTCTCTCTTCCTTCTATTTTATCTTACTGTGGCTGTAACAACAAGATCTAAATAATATTTTCATATCTCAATATGTCACACCATCACAACATTAACATGAAGGCGACGTTCCTCACTGCAGTAGTCGTCTTCTCCCTGGCCTCCCTCTCGGCCTCGCTGCCACTCCACAAAGAGTCGTCAACTCATATGCAGCCATTGTTAACGGCACATTGGCTCATATCAACTACACAGAAAACACCTGTGTTCTGCAAGGTAGAGGTGTTCACCATAGGCAACATGCACACTACACGGTATAGTGGCGGTACTCTACACATGACCTGGTTGACAGACGATCCATCAACACCCGCTACGTGTACACCCTGGGCAGCTGAACCCACCTGTCTCACTCTGACTTCGTCTTCCACGACTTCTTGAGTGAATACGCCGGAGACAGGATGAGGTGCACAGCAAACATTAGACGTCCTGGCATTCATTCAGTTAGTCAGTGAGATTTATTTTCAAATTTTTTATTTTCTGGAAAATGTTAATGAATCTAGTGAGTCAATTTGCTTGTTGCCTCATCAGAACTAAGACTTGACTTCATGGTGAAACCAAAAGTGGAAACTTTTCCTTATAGCTGTAGGAGAGACTTGAACGACGACTGCGGGTAAGGGAGAATGGGACACTACAAGACAAGGTCACGGCAAAGCTACTCAGAGTTCTCCAGTGACCAAACAACACACTTAAAATAAACATATTTCCCAGTCTGCCCAAGATTCTTCTTCCATCTGCAGATGGAAAGATACATCCAGGAGGCTCAGTTAAACTCTTAAAACAACTGATGATCAAAAAAAAATTGAGAAGATGCCAGTGTTTACTCATTCTTGACAACATGGAAATGTAAATTGTGATTAGTTGTTAAACTTTTTTATTATAAGTGTTATGTGTAAACAGTATACACTGCGGCTCATCGTATAGATAAATCTCGTCTCGTTGCCTCTCGCGATGACCAAGAAACTGCGCTCGTTAAGTTCTTTCCTTAAAGGTTAGGTTAAATTTTTCGAGTAACATTCAGTTTTCGGCTCATCGAGAGTAGCCTTGACGAACGTCATATAGGTTAGGTTAACTTGGCTTATAGAAAGTTACGTCATGTTATATTACGGTACGTTAAGTTACATTACCTCACGTTAGGTTATATGGACTTCTGCACAATATAGTTACGATTGACGCAAAACATCGCCAAATATTATTGTATTTAATGATGGTGAAGGAGGCGGTTATCTATACAGGAGCGTCCGCGGTGGAAACCAACAACAATCTTATCGGGTTCATACAGAATCTTGTTACAGACTGTACTTGAAGTTATTTCTTGATCACAATATACAAATTAAAGAGAATAGCAGAGCGATCAGTGGTTCGTTCCTGTTAAGGTGCATCCACATGTGCTTCCATATTGTCGCCAACATGTGATCGACCAAACGAAATGAGGCACAGGGTTCCGACTCTGGTAAGGTGCGGCCGCATGCACTAGATGGGTGTTTCCTCTTGTTGATCACATGTTGGAGACAAAATGTACGTACGTGTGGATGCACCTTTATAATCACAGTTTGTTGATGGTTTTGTTGTGATATGGAGGCGAGATGTGTTACCGTCATCCATGAGTTGTCGTCGCTTGTATATAAATAACAATGTGTCCAAAGATACGTAAATGATGTATTAAAGCTGCCCACAGATACTTATTACATCAATAATGTTTTGTGCAATTTGAGGCGCTAAAGCAACCTTTACCACGAACTATTAAAAGTTTTCATTGGGAAGGTTGTAGGTGAGAGTGAGGGTCAGGTTCAGTAGTTACATTACTATAACTCAACGTTCTCTCATTATTGCCGGGACAAAAGCGTTGATACATGAACACAAACTAACTGTTACTCCTATAATTTTTCGGGACGGACGCAGGGAGCGAACCAGTAATTGTAGTGCCCCTATGCCTGGTACTTTGCATCGTGTCCGGGACAATAATATGTAGTGGGAAGTGTCCGACAGGCAGGTAGCGGAAACTTTCCCTTGCCACCACTGATAACATGTCACCGTGAAACTCTACAACTCAGAACTCTCCTCTCATTTATATACCAGGAAAATTTCTGCTCGGGCCACTTGTTTTTCCAACATACAGTGAAGAGGATCTATCCTACACTATTACTACAGTTAACTTTACCAACAGAAAGTGTAGATATTTCTCGCCATCACAACATCAACATGCAGGCAAGACTCGCCATGGCAGTACTCGTTTTCTCCCTGGCATCCCTTTCCGTCTCGTTGCCCCTCCACGACGAGTCGTCGTCTCAAGCAGTTATTGTTAGCTGCAGGTCGGTCAATATTGACTACCTAGAGGAAGCCTTCGTGTTCTGCAGGGCGGTTGTGACCACTACAGACAACCTCCACCACAACCAGATACAGTGACGGTATTCCACACATGACCTGGTGGCTAGATGGTCCACCAACAACCGCTACGTGTATTCCCTGGGCAGCGCCACCCACATACCTCACTCCTACCTCGTCTTCTACGACTTTCACAGTAAAGACGCCGGAGACTACATGTGTGTGTTGCTCTAAGACAACTCTGATGTTCACTCGGCCACAATCAACATCACGAGCAACATCTTGTAATCGTGGTGATGATGACTATTGAAGCTGTAAGATGCAGTTGTCAGAGGTACTGATACTTACTGCTGGTGGTAAAAACAACAGTGGCGGCCACACCAGCGTCAATACGAGTGGTCCTCACCACCAAGCACACACCTGTAAACTATTTCATGTTTACCTGTAATTTACTTTACGTCCACTTTCTGTATCAACGCACTGTAAAAATATATTTATCTAAATATTTATTAAATTATTTAAAATTTTCTAAATAAATAGAAGAATAATAATTATTTATTTTTCCTTGAAATAACAACCACTAACTGTACAAAAGTTGTTTGTACAACAACCCACCTTCATGTTGTATGCTTACAACATGTGCTAATACTGCACCCAGGGCATCATACCCTGCCACGACCTGAAGTACTTAAGATACACATACAGTATACTGTTGTGATATTCACGAACAATTACTTAAAACTCTGTCACATTAAATCCAGAGGTCTAAATGTTAAAGAAAACAATAATTATGCCATTTATATTACCGCACCACTAAACGTTTACTCAAGTAAAAACCGAATATGTTCACTATAACTTTGAAAGACTTGGCGTCTATGAAGGGGAGCTAATAATAAACGTCACAAGTGGTAAACATGTTGTCCTCATATTGCTATAACTAACGTATCATGTCTGGTGTGTCTGTGGTGATGGCCATCGCTTTTGACTTGGCTGGATTTATCTTGAGTCCAAGTCTGTTGCACTCCTCTTCTATAAGTTGGAGTGCGTGTAGCGTGTTGACTAGTCTGTTTGCTCCTCTTACTATGAGCTGTAAGTCGTCTGCATAGCAGAGGATCTTGGTTGTTTGTCTGAAAGGTAGTCTGACTAGATTTTCCATCAGGGCATTGAACAGCGTTGGACTGAGGATGCCTCCTTGTGAGGCTCCGTTTTCGTTTAGCTTGACGTTGCCCCCTGAAAGCGTACTCTTGCTTCTCTCTGTGTATGGTAGTTCTGGATCAACCCCAGCAACCTTCCTTTGACACCCTTTTCGGCGAGCGTCGTTATAATGCCAGTGGATTTGCTAGTTCAAAGGCCTTCTCCAAGTCGGGGAAGACCACCAAAGCTGGTTTGTTGTCCTTTGTGCTGAGTATCTCAGCAATGTTGTTACTTGTGCCGGTGTTCTCGGTATAAGCAAAATTGTGAGGGTGTGGGCTGCCGACTTTCCACTTGAGCCTGTTGAGAGCCATTCATTCTCCCGTCTTCGCTATGCAGCTGAGGAGGGAGATGGGTCTTGGTTTGTCTGGTTCTATAGGTTTCGGAGTGGGCTGTATATCTGTCTTCTTCCATTCCGGTGGAAGTCTCTGTGCTATCCACGACGCGTTGATGATTTGAAGCAACGCCTCGTGCCCGGAAAGCATGGACTAAGTGATCCTGTCGGCTCCTGGTGCTGTGTCCTTGCTTCGTTTTATCGACTTCTGGAGTTTTTGCTGGTTGAAGGGTCTGTCGGTACCATCGTCACCATTACAAGCCTCTTTGATCATCTGGAGTCTGGTCTGTCGCAGATGCTGTTGTGTCTCCTCGGCATGTCTCCGGAGGTTTGTCGTTGCTGCTCGGTCGGAGAAGAATTTTGCAAGTCTCTATGCTTCCTCTTCTGGGTTGGGATGGGTTGGTGGTGGTGGTGTTACCTTCCCAGATGCCCTTCGGATCTGGGCCCACTTTTTGCCGAGGGAAGAGTGCTTGTTCAGTTTGAAGCACCACTTGAGCCAGCTTGCCCATTTGATTTCTTCCTTCTCTTCCCTGGTATCCTTAACTATGTCTTGCAGGAGATATCTGTTTGTGTCCCTGTGATGTCTTCTGTCTTGATGTAGGTTTTTTTTTTTTTTTTTTGACGGGGAATAACCCACCCAGGCACAGGTCACTGACCCACATCTGGGCTGGGGGGTAATAATAATAATAATAATAATAATAATAATAATAATAATAATAATAATAATAACTGCTCATAGGAGCAATTATGGTTTGTGCAGGAGAATATGACCCTTGTCGTTGACGGGATGAGTGTAATTCGGTCAAAACCTGTTAAAGAACAATTCACATATGACATATGCTGGTATATCAGGACACACAGTATGAATAGCACGATCAATATACAGAACATAACCTATTAACCTCTTAAATATAACTCACATGTTACAACTGCTGATACATCAGGACACAGTTTGTATAATATGATCAATATACAGTACATAAATATACTTATTAAAGTGATTTAGAGTTCTTAGAGGATTTAATAGTTCATAATCACACTCACGTTTTGGGGTCTAGGGTTTGACCAACGAGAACAAATATAATATCCTCTTGGTAGATGTTGGTTGAACAAAAGATCAAGATGTTGTCTCTACGGTGGAAGGCAATAGACTGTCCCTCAGGCAGTCATATACAGCTGCTACCATCTCGCTTAGTAAGCTATCCTGAGTTGTCAACAGTTTCTTCAATCAACATGTGGCCGGCACGTGGCGATAACAATAATAATAATAATAATAATAATAATAATAATAAAAACTACAACAATAATAATGCTAACTATAATAATAATAACAATACTGCAATAATAATAATAATAATAATAATAATAATAATAATAATAATAATAATAATAATAATAAAGAACCATAAAGAAATACAAAAATTAAAAAGATTGTCAGGAGTGAGAAACGATATATATGTAGATTGTGTTGTCAATAGTACGATAAACAATTGAGACCCTGCAATTGTGTGTAAATGAGGCAGAAAGTCAAATCAGCAACCTGGAACTTGGTCACAATTTTCATGATGCCATATGGCAGCAGGGTCTACCATTAGACAATACATTATGCTTCCATTATCTTCCCAGGCGGTAGTACCTCCCTGTTTGGTGGCTGCCTACTACCCACTACCTACAGGTATCAATTATTGGTAACGTAACAATTTCCATAACCCGGAATGTGTTTTTGAGGTATTTGAACGATTTTCCTCAACTTGTTTTACACGTACAATGGCAATCGATAATCTTACCCCAAAAATTTGATTGCATAGTAAAATAAACCTTGATATGGGTGATAAGACACATCAGTCATAAATTTCAGTTGATTAAGGGAGAAAACGTAACATTTTACTGTATGAGTTTAGTGTTCTGTCTGACGATGTATACCTCGCTGGGCTAATTTATAATCTTAGAGATCGAAGTTGTTATGCTTTTATTAATTTTATTATAATTTTTAACAAACCGGACCCAGAGATGGTTGATGTGTAGTGACTCAGATGTTTGACAAGCTAGCAGTTTGGCTTCACTTTGATATGTTTTTTTTTATTGGAGTAATATTTGTATAATCTTGAGAATAATCTGATATCTTGTGTTGATGATGTTCTTGCTAGTGTTATTGGCATGCTGCAAGGTGTGTCATAGGAG
>CAUDMG010001431.1:0-13394 GCA_958450375.1 Homarus gammarus | reverse complement strand
ATATATATGGATCCTCGTGTTTCGAAGCCGGATTTGGTAAAACGTTACTCTGACCACCTAAGTGGTACGGGTGGTCCCCATTAGAGGTTCACGGCGCCATAAGCTCGTTGAACAGGCTTTGTGTGAAATATAACAAAGTCTAGGACTGCTTTTAGTATCCTGGTGGTCCAGCGGTTAGCGTTCCCCGGTCACAGTCATAGGCTTGTGGGCCGTGGGTTCGAATCCTGGCGGGTTGAGGTGTTGATTGTAGGTAGAAGTCCGCGTGCTTTATTGGGCTAATGAAATATATATATATATATATATATATATATATATATATATATATATATATATATATATATATATATATATATGCAAGTAAATCACTGTAGGTGCGCGTGATCTAGGTATATGCTGATAACCACCAGGAAAGAAGAAAACACGAAGTTCCCAAGCGCTTTCGTGTAATTCACATCTTCAGGGGTGAGTACAGACTAGATAGAGTAATGCAGAACAAGATGAATATATACAGAGGAGGGTGAGACCAGGTCCACAATGGTCAGGTAATGACCCTACTAGTCTTTAAATGGCACACAACGGTTGGTGGTTGGGTCAGATGGGACAGTGACCCGCCCTCTCACCTGATCACAAATCTTCTTAATTACAAAGTTGTCCAGCTTGTACATGCCGTTACTCAAATTCATGTTGAATGCTTCGGTATGTTTAATAAGACTAGATTCTATGATGTTCCTACTATCAATTGAATTACATGTAATATTGAGGAGGCATTATCCCAGTCAATGCAATGCTTGTTATCCCTCAAATGAACAAACAGAGCATTGGATTCCTGGCCTGTCCTGACACTGTATTAGTGTTGTTTAATTCTAGTTACAAGATCTTTACCTGTCTGGCCTAAGTAAAACATATTACATTCCTTGCAAGGAACTTTATAAATGCAACCAATTGTGTTGTTGGGGGAGTTCTTGATTAACATTTGTTTAACAGTGCATGAGTTTTTAAATGCCACATTTAAAAACTCATGCACTGTTAAACAAATGTTAATCAAGAACTCCCCCAACAACACAATTGGTTGCATTTATGAAGTTCCTTGCAAGGAATGTAATATGTTTTACTTAGGCCAGACAGGTAAAGATCTTGTAACTAGAATTAAACAACACTAATACAGTGTCAGGACAGGCCAGGAATCCAATGCTCTGTTTGTTCATTTGAGGGATAACAAGCATTGCATTGACTGGGATAATGCCTCCTCAATATTACCATGTAATTCAATTGATAGTAGGAACATCATAGAATCTAGTCTTATTAAACATACCGAAGCATTCAACATGAATTTGAGTAATGGCATGTACAAGCTGGACAACTTTGTAATTAAGAAGATTTGTGATCAGGTGAGAGGGCGGGTCACTGTCCCATCTGACCCAACCACCAACCGTTGTGTGCCATTTAAAGATTAGTAGGGTCATTACCTGACCATTGTGGACCTGGTCTCACCCTCCTCTGTATATATTCATCTTGTTCTGCATTACTCTATCTAGTCTGTACTCACCCCTGAAGATGTGAATTACACGAAAGCGCTTGGGAACTTCGTGTTTTCTTCTTTCCTGGTGGTTATCAGCATATATATATATATATATATATATATATATATATATATATATATATATATATATATATATATATATATATATATATATATATATATTGATAAAATCACACGGTAAAAGGGAAACAACGGAGCACCTTAGCTTTCCTACACTTAAGAATATTTTGACTCTGCCCTATCGTAATGAATTTGTCCCGTTAGTTCGGTCCCTCAAGCTACTAAATATTAATGTTGTTTTCAAGTATGAGTCAACCATTACTAATATGTTAATAAGAAATAGCCCAAGTTTGATGTAAATGGAAGTGTTTATTGTATTCCATGTAGCAAATGCAATTGTAATTATGTAGGATAGACAGGAAAAACACTGCAGCTCAGAATCAAACAACATAAGTACAATATCAGAACAGCATCTGAAAGCAGTGCCTTGTTCGTTCATGTTAGGAATAATAATCATCCCATTGCTTGGGAAAAAAGTTAGAAGTATTTAAATCATCTTGTGTCACAGAAAGACTTCTGGTTGAAGCTAGGTTGATTAGGGAATTAAAATCAATAAACCTTAGTGATGGTCAGTTCAAAACTGATAATATGTTACATAAATTTATTTGTCAATGGCCCAAAGTTAAAAATGCTTTGAAAACCTTTGATCTAGATGTATGATAGTTATTTAGTGGGTCCCTTATTTTTGACCTGACCTGACTAGTCACGTCACCCCCCTTCTCTTAAGCTCCTCTACGTGTGTGTTGGTGTGGGGATTAGTGGATGACATCATTATGACCTGACCTCATGTTTTTAAGGTCACCCTGTATATTTAAGCCTCTCTCTGTCCATGTAATCCAGTTGCCTCTGAAGATGTCTTGAATAAAGACGAAAGCTAAAGTGCTCCGTTATTTCCCTTTTCCCGTGTGATTTTATCAAGATTTATCTTATCCACGTTTTCATTGTGGATCTACATGATATATATATATATATATATATATATATATATATATATATATATATATATATATATATATATATATATAGGAGGGTGAGACCAGGTCCACAATGGTCAGGTATTATGTATTATTTAGTTTTGTCAAACAGAGAAAATCTCATTAGCAGTGTCGAGGTAGGGAACGAACTTGCAAACAGGGACCACAAAGAAATTAGATTCCAGTTAGATTTTCAGGGCAGACGTAAGGAAAATTCCACTAAAGTACCAGATTTCAGAAGGGCGAACTTTGACAGTTTAAAGAGGCAGCTGAGAGAGGGGGTGTCGCGCTTGGCCATGAACCTGACAGATGACACCAACCTGATAACGAGATCTGAGATTGCCGAGTTCCACATCAATTTAAATAGTGAGTTACTTAATGCACAAAGGCAGAACATACCATACAAAAAACTCAGATCAGACAACAATGACCCCTAAATGGATAAATAATTATTTAAAGAACATCATTGGCCAAAGGAAGGCTATAGGTAGAAGGATAAATCGTGGCGAAATTCACCTCCGGGACTATTATAGGGTATTGGCGAGTAGGGTTAAAACCGAGATAAGGAAAGCAAAGAGGAATAATGAGGTAAGGATAGCAAGGGAGGCGAAGACAAGCCCCCAAAGGATTCTACCAAATGTATCAAACTAAAACACGAGAAAAGATTGGACCAATACGGTCAGATGCCGGCGAGGTCACTGATAACGACAGAGAAATGAGCAATAATTTGGGTGTAAACGGGATTGCCCAGTATGGGCCAATAGGCCCGCTGCAGTTTCCTCCATTCTTATGTTCTTATGTTCTTATGACCCTACTAATCTTTAAATAGCACGGCAACGGTCGGTAGTCAGGTCAGAGGGTAAGGTGACCCAACCTTCTCACCTGGTTACAAATCTTCTTAATGACAAAATTGTCCAGTTTGTACATGCTATTACTCAAATTCATGTTGAATGCTTCGGTATGTTTAATGAGACTAGATTCTATGATGTTCCTACTATCAATTGAATTACAAGGTAATATTGAGGAGGCATTATCCCAGTCAATGCAATGCTTGTTATCCCTCAAATGAACAAACAGAGCATTGGATTCCTGGCCTGTCCTAACACTATATTTATGTTGTTTAAGTCTGGTTACAAGATCTTTACCTGTCTGGCCTAAGTAAAACATATTACAATCCTTGCAAGGAACTTTATAAATGCAACCAATTGTGTTGTTGGGGGAGTTCGTGATTAACATTTGTTTAACAGTGCATGAGTTTCTAAATGCCACATTGACGTTCCAAGTTTTTAGTTGTAAAGGAATGTGTGAGAAATGTTTGTGAAATGGTCTCACCCTCCTCTGTATATATACACCTTGTTTTGTACTTCTCTTTAGTCTGTACTCACCCCTGAAGATGTGAATTACACGAAAGCGCTTGGGAACTTCGTGTTTTCTTCCTCCCTTGTGGATATCAGCATATATATATATATGTAACCGGTCGGAATTTACTGGACTATAATTTCTCACTTGACTTGGGGTTTATTTAAAATTAATAGATGGTAATGGCAGTGGAAGCGCCCCTTTGAGAAAAATCCCGAACCAGCACAAGAACACTTAAAACTACTAAACAAAATAAATTGTCCGTGACCCGTGGAAGGATAGCATCTGTGACTGGGATGAATGAGACACACTGTTACATTTAGACACTTATATTCCCTCCAACACTACAAACACAATCCAATAATGGTACACCAGTATGCGCACCTCTTAACTTGAACTTAAAACACTACTCTGGGGAATAAAAGTTATACATGATATAAAAATTATTAGAACCTCAGGCAACAATAAATTTGAAGTAATAAGAACTGTTCCATGCACACATGAAACAGGCCTTAAAGGCTTTCACACAATAATATCAGTCACTTAGGTACCAAAAAAAGATATTAACTACTCTACAATGAATAGGCCTTAAGGGCACTCAACAAAATTATATGTCACTGAGGAATGGTAATAAAAATGAGAAATTAAATACTCTACAATGAATAGGCCTTAAGGGCACTCAACAAAATTATATCAGTCACTGAGGAAATGGTAATAAAGCATGAAATTAAATACTCTACAATGAATAGGCCTTAAGGGCACTCAACAAAATTATATCAGTCACTGAGGAAATGGTAATAAAATATGAAATTAAATACTCTACAATGAATAGGCCTTAAGGGCACTCAACCAAATTTATAGCACCCCAACAGATGCACACTTCCTAACCTAACCTAACCACTACTCTGGGGAACAAGGTTATACCTGAGATCAGAATTATGAAGAACAATCAGAGGCATTAAAAGAATCAAATCACAGTATCACTCTGGTTCCACTTGATGGCACAAACATTCAAAACAATATTATCAAAATTATCTAGAAACTATTAAACTACACCCGTAATAAAGGAGGGAAAATGTTCCTCCTGGTATCTCCTAGAGACCTAGACTCACGGTCTCAGTGTGTGACCATTAGTCTACTCAGATAGCCTCAGTGTACTCCCAGTGCGTCCATAAAGCGGACGGGAGTGAGCCAATCAGACCTTGTACAGTTGAGAGAAGCTTTAGCGTCCCGTCGTTTAGTTGTCGGGAGCACTCGTTCACTCAAGAGATCCTTTGCTACCCCGCTAAACAGTGACAGGCCTACTTTGATCGGTCCAATGGCGACAATCGCCACCCTCAATCCTCAACGGCAGTCTCAAACGGCAGTCAATCTCAGGTCAACTCCAGTCAACTTCAGTCAAGTGGGTTCTCACGGAAACCTTGTTATACTGCAATATTTCAGCGCAGGTGACTAGGCCACGTGACTATTTCTGGGACAGACGCGCAGGGACGTCTTGTTCGTGTGAGTGCTATCCGGGACTGAGAGAGAGCCCGCTTCGTGTCCTCTCAAGGCGTTAGCTTAGGCCTACGTGACCTATTTTCCGCCTAACTAATAACTCCTTGGGACACCCTTTAACATTATTCAGACTGCTAAACGATCTATAATAATTTCAAATTCAATAATAGTCCCTTAACTTCATGAATCGCATCATTATTAATCCGGTAAATTACATTTAATATCATATAGGCCTAGTTCCGCAATCTCCCACTATGTGCGGGGAGCGCTCTCTTCCCTCAGACGACCTTGAACGCTCAGTACCGCTAATGGCGGGGCATTCGAAATTACTCTGAAATTTCTGAATATTACAATCGACCCCCCTAAAAAAAGACAGCACTGTCCTCATGTGCTGAGAAGACCATTCATACGACCCCCCTAAAATTTGTTCTAAGAAACTGCATCTTACCCCTTTTGCTAAACGCAGCATTCCCGTCTTCTCTTCTCTCCTGCTAACACTCGACCCCCCTAAAAGAAAAACAGCACTGCCCTCATGTGCTGAGAGAACAACTTAGACCCCCACCTTCAACTCTGTACTATTCCACTCACAGCTAACAACTCCATTTCTTCCCCATTTCTTCCTAGCCCAACTCATAACCAACCAGAACATCACGCTCCCCTTTTGCCTGGCCCTTAACTAGAGAACCAATGTCAAAATTAATACCAGCCCAAACAAACATGCTCTCCTTTGCCTGGCCCTTGAACTAAGAGGAACCAGTGTCAAACCAATACTCAGTCCAAAGCAAACATGCTCTCCTTTTGCCTGGTCCTTGAACTAAGAGGAACCAGTGTCAAAAAAATACTCAGTCCACGTCTCCGAACCTCATGCCGGCAGACCAACCCTCTGACAATGTACCAGTCCATGTTAGTGAGGCCCTGGACATTACAACTGTACTCTCAATCCCGCTCATGACAGCAACCACTACTCAACGCACATCTCTGACCTAACCATCTCTCCAATCCCCCCTGCCCTACTCACAACTCCTCCAACTCACCCTCGACAACCTGCCCCTTCTCATTACCCTGCAACCTAAACTGTAATTTGTCGGCTTCGTCTTTCAGTTGCAGGCTCGATCGACCTCTCTGAACTACTTCTCCATCTCGCTCATCTGGAGTGGGGGCTCCTCGTCTTCCTCCTCAGATTCATCCATCGCTGGGTCTCCCGGATGCCTTAGGGTTGGAGCAGCCTTCAAGTTGCTTCGGTTTTCCACTCTCGCTTCCAGGTCTTCTTCCCCACTGGGCGCAATGCGATATAAACCAGGCCTTGGATTTAGGACCTCAACAATGTGCCATCTCGTATCAAACCAATGGTTTTGCAGCTTACACCGGCCTATTTTTACATTGTTCCTCAGCAAAACCTCCTGGCCCACTTCCCAGCTACTCTCGTGGGCTTTCTCTTCTCTTTTTCTTCTATTTATTTCCTTACGTCTCCGAACATTGATCTCCACTGCTTCCTGCAATCGTCGTTGCCGGTCTCTAATCACCATCACCCACTCATCTACCGGCTCTGGGTCTAGTTCCGGCCTAAGGTCAAACGGCAGGTTTGGTTCTCTCCCGTAAAACAACAGGAATGGGGAAAACCCTGTCGTGGCATGCGGAGTCGCGTTGTATTGTGACACCACTGCCGGCAGATGCTCTGGCCACCTATTCTTTTCCTCTGCCTCGAGGGTGGCCAGCAGACCGTGCAGGGTTCGATTGAACCGTTCCACCATGCCATTTCCCTGTGGGTGATATGCTGACGTCCTTATTTTCTTCACCCCAAAGGTGGCACAAGTTTGTCGGACCAATGCACTGCCAAAATTCCTCCCCTGATCGGTCAACAGTCGCTCAGGTGCACCCACTGCCAGGAAGATTCGATTCACCAGGATCTTTGCAATCGTCGCGGCTTTCTGGTCTTTGGTGGGAAAGGCCCAAGTGTAACGACTGTATATGTCAACCATTATCAGGACATTCTCCAATCCTTGCCGCTTGTCCAGCAAGGTGAAATCTGCGGCCAGTGTCTCTAATGGTTTGGCAGCTTCAATCGTCCCTACATGCAGTTGGGGTTTCGGCACTTCATCTTTTGCTACTCCACACCTCTCGCAGCTGGCTATGTAGTCTCGCACTGTTTCTCCCATGCCTGACCAGAACCCTCGCTCCTGCACCAGCGACAGGGTGCGATCTCGCCCCTGGTGGCCAAACTCGTCGTGGCAGGCTCTAGTCAAAGCCTCCTGCAAGTTTGGAGTTAACACTGGCACCTCCCTCCATAGATTCTTCCCTTCGGGTCTTCTATGCCAGACAACGTCTTCTCTTACGATCAGGGATTTCCTAGCTCGGTACATCTTGCGGAAATCATCATTTTGGAGCTCTACCTGTACCTCATCCTCCGGCAGCTCTCCCACCAACCATCTTCGCAGTTTTGTCATATAGTCCATGCCTTCTTGCTCCTTACGCAGCCCATCCATCGTCCACAGTTCCTTCCTTCCTGCCCCGTTCTCCTCTAGTACATGCATCGCTGTATACTCTTCTTCACTATCTTCCTCCTGTTCCGCCGGGATTCTAGATAGAGTATCCGCCACAATGTTGTTCTTCCCCGGCTTGTACTCTATAGTAAAGTTAAACTGCTCGAGATCCGCATTCCACCTACTTTCCACGGCACCTAGTTTAGCCTTCTCCCGGTGACTGAGTGGGTTGTTATCTGTATAGACTGTGAAATGTTTCCCTGCCAAATAATCCCTGAATTTATCCACGACTGCCCATTTGAGTGCTAACATCTCTAACTTACGAGAACTATAGTTGTTCATGTTACGTTCTGATTTCCTCAGGCCCCGACTCGCATAGCACACCGGATGCAGCCTGCCATCCTTCCGCTGGGACAGCACCGCACCTAGCCCACGAAAACTTGCATCTGTTTCTAATATAAACTCTTGAGTGAAATCTGGGCAAGCCAACACTGGTGTCTGCGTCACCTTGTCTTTCAGCTCCTCAAAAGCCTGTTGCTGTTCCTCTCTCCATTCACTATCTACCCGATCCTTAGATTTCCCATGCATCAACGCATGCAGTGGAGCAGCTATTTGGGCAAACCCTTTAACAAATTTCCTATAAAATGATGTGAACCCTACAAAAGACCGCACATCTTTCACCGTCTGAGGGACTGGCCAATCTCTTACTACCCTAATCTTCTCAGGATCAGCTGTGATGCCTTCAGCTGACACCTGATATCCTAAATAACTTACTTTTGAAGCCATTATTTCACACTTTTTAGGTTTAAATCTTAAGTTATTCTCCCTCATCCTGCAAAATAATTCCCTCAATCTGACTATATGTTGATCTATTGTACTTGAAAACACCATCACATCATCAAGGTATACAAGCAACGAGGAGAAGATCTTATCCCCTAAAATCCGCTCCATGTATCTCTGAAAGGTTCCCGGACTATTTGACAATCCCATAGGCAGTCGCCTGTACTCAAAGTGTCCGAAGCTTGTGCTGAAGGCAGTCTTTGGACGGTCTGAAGGTTTTACTTCTATCTGGTGATATCCCGCCGCCAGATCAAACGTTGAGAAAAACTGGGCCCCCGTCAGAGATTCTAGAGTTTCATTTATCCTAGGCAGAGGAAACGCATCGCGTACCGTGACCTTATTTAAGTCACGATAGTCAATGCACAACCTCAGCGTCCCGTCCTTTTTCCTCACTACTACAATGGCGGCAGAGTACGGACTCTCACTATGCTGAATTACTCCCTGATCTAACAGCTGGCTAATGTGCTGCTTCACCTCTGGTACCTGGTTTGGAGGGATCCTCCGATATGGCACCCTAACTGGCCTGTCTGTGGTCACTGGGATCTCATGCTGAACCCCAATAGCCTTTCCTATGGGCTGGCCCTCTTCTTCAAAAATATCACTAAACTCTTCTATTAAACACCTAACTGCACTCTCTTGTCCCTCATTCATTTCCTCCGTGTGCACTTTGACCTCCGTACGGGCATCCGGTTGCACTGTCCTCACATTCACCTCTTCACTGATGTCTTCCTCGACTTCCGTCCCCGAAGCCACTTTCCCAATCCGCCAATTGCCCCTCAAGCTCCTACGACTATCAGACAGATTTGCCACCAACACCTGGGTCATGCCTCTCACCACTCTTACAGCTGTCGGCAACACTATCACACCCTCAGGCATCCAACCTTCATCCTCTATTGTTAGAGGTTCAATCACTACTTCTTTGTTAGCTACCTGGCTTAATGAGGGAACACATACTGACAGCAACCGAGTACTCCGGGGAGGAATGGTTGGTCTTTCCTTCCTCTCTGTCATACAATACCCCAGGCTGATGGCCTCTATTGCACATAACTGCCTAACCTCATGCAAGCAATTTTCCCACTGAGCGGTGCTCCTGGCTTCCCTGCACAAGTGATACATGTGCGGCCAGATCTCCGCAACCTCCCCCAGCACATTCATCCCCAACAACCCGACATGAGCTTGCCCCTTACCCTGGGTCTCAATCCCTGGACAAACCAACATCCCCACATCAGTGACTTCCACCCCACATACGACCATAGTGACCCGAATGCACCCCACACACGGCACTGGAAACCCTGACGCCCCTTTTACCCTTATTCGAGTGGGCTGCAACACCACGCCTGCAGGCTCCAGCTCCCGACGGTAGAAAAGTTCATCAATTAGCGACACTTCTGCCCCAGTATCTGCTAAACCCCACATTTCACGACCCGCTACCAGCACCGAGACCTTAGGACACTCTGCTTTCAGCCTTAAGGTACCTTCTGTTGTGATTAAATTTGTCATGCGAACCACGCTTGACCATGGGTCCGCTCTCTCTTGGCTCATAACATCGCCGGTGGAATCTATTGGTGAGGCCAGGAACGGTTGGCGGGGACTGCCTGGCCTTGGCCATTTCCCGACCGCCAGTTCCGATTGTTATTTCCAACTCGATACTGGCCATTGGCCACGTATCCCCTTGGGACACTCTCTCCTGGTCTGGACCCGTTTGTGCAATTGAAACTGAAATGGCCCTCTTGTCCACACGCATAGCACCTCGGGGGAATCGAGCCTCCAGTCTGCGGCTCGTTCTCTCTTCCTTTAGTCAGCGGTACCTCCCTCAAAGCTTCTCGTTTTTGTTCCGCCTCTCTCAGCCCCGTGATCCACTCGTCTAGACTGTGGTGAGGATACTTCTTGATCTCATCCACTAACCACATACGGCTTTGTTCCTCCTTGAGCCCCCGAGTGATTGCATCTCCCAACAGGGCCTTATCATATTTATGATCATGGTGGTTCAACTCATCGTTTAAATCTAGCATAGCGTCATAATATTCAAGAAGCGTTTCGTTGCTCCCTTGTTTCCGCGTCATCACCTTCTGAATGGCGTCGTACGTGGCCGTCGGTCCGCCATATTGCTGCTTCAAATAACAAGTTAACTCATCTACGGTTTCCCAGTCTCTGCGTGCGTTGTATACGCGATCTGCCGCAGGCCCCGCAAGATGCCTTATTATGAATTGGATTCGACTGACTTCGTCTCCGTCTAGCAGCTTGAGGGTTCGGTCAACCTCTCTTAACCACTTTCCTACCTCTATTCCTGGCCTACCGTCGAACTTAGACATGGTCAACCCGGCCCCGAGACTAATTCCCTCTCTACTATTGTGTCTCCTCATCTCCCACATTGTCTCCTCGTGCTGTATTTTATACTGTGTCTTTACCCTATCTAGTGCATCCCCCAACAGAGCTAAGTGTTGTTGGTGTTCCGTCTCTAACTGTTGCAATTGTGTGTGGTACTCCCCCCTTAACTGTTGTGCATATACCCCATACTCCCCCCTGATTTGGTTCGCCCATGCCTGACATTCCCCATTGATCTTCCCTTCTAACTGTTCCAATCGTTCCTGGTACTCTCCCCGGATTTTCCCCTCTAGCTTCCCAATACGTTCCACGAACTCTTCTCTCAACTGCACCAACCCCAGGCTGTCTCTCCTTTTCTCCGAGTAACCCCGCACCGTCAACCACAACAAACCCATTCCCACGGTGAGCATGAGTAGAGTTGGGGTCACACTCTCTACCGTTTCCATCCACTCCATTATTACGCTCATTATCCCAACCACAGAACTATCAGTCACGAAATAAAATTAACCACGCTCTGCTACCATTTGTAACCGGTCGGAATTTACTGGACTTTAATTTCTCACTTGACTTGGGGTTTATTTAAAATTAATAGATGGTAATGGCAGTGGAAGCGCCCCTTTGAGAAAAATCCCGAACCAGCACAAGAACACTTAAAACTACTAAACAAAATAAATTGTCCGTGACCCGTGGAAGGATAGCATCTGTGACTGGGATGAATGAGACACACTGTTACATTTAGACACTTATATTCCCTCCAACACTACAAACACAATCCAATAATGGTACACCAGTATGCGCACCTCTTAACTTGAACTTAAAACACTACTCTGGGGAATAAAAGTTATACATGATATAAAAATTATTAGAACCTCAGGCAACAATAAATTTGAAGTAATAAGAACTGTTCCATGCACACATGAAACAGGCCTTAAAGGCTTTCACACAATAATATCAGTCACTTAGGTACCAAAAAAAGATATTAACTACTCTACAATGAATAGGCCTTAAGGGCACTCAACAAAATTATATGTCACTGAGGAATGGTAATAAAAATGAGAAATTAAATACTCTACAATGAATAGGCCTTAAGGGCACTCAACAAAATTATATCAGTCACTGAGGAAATGGTAATAAAGCATGAAATTAAATACTCTACAATGAATAGGCCTTAAGGGCACTCAACAAAATTATATCAGTCACTGAGGAAATGGTAATAAAATATGAAATTAAATACTCTACAATGAATAGGCCTTAAGGGCACTCAACCAAATTTATAGCACCCCAACAGATGCACACTTCCTAACCTAACCTAACCACTACTCTGGGGAACAAGGTTATACCTGAGATCAGAATTATGAAGAACAATCAGAGGCATTAAAAGAATCAAATCACAGTATCACTCTGGTTCCACTTGATGGCACAAACATTCAAAACAATATTATCAAAATTATCTAGAAACTATTAAACTACACCCGTAATAAAGGAGGGAAAATGTTCCTCCTGGTATCTCCTAGAGACCTAGACTCACGGTCTCAGTGTGTGACCATTAGTCTACTCAGATAGCCTCAGTGTACTCCCAGTGCGTCCATAAAGCGGACGGGAGTGAGCCAATCAGACCTTGTACAGTTGAGAGAAGCTTTAGCGTCCCGTCGTTTAGTTGTCGGGAGCACTCGTTCACTCAAGAGATCCTTTGCTACCCCGCTAAACAGTGACAGGCCTACTTTGATCGGTCCAATGGCGACAATCGCCACCCTCAATCCTCAACGGCAGTCTCAAACGGCAGTCAATCTCAGGTCAACTCCAGTCAACTTCAGTCAAGTGGGTTCTCACGGAAACCTTGTTATACTGCAATATTTCAGCGCAGGTGACTAGGCCACGTGACTATTTCTGGGACAGACGCGCAGGGACGTCTTGTTCGTGTGAGTGCTATCCGGGACTGAGAGAGAGCCCGCTTCGTGTCCTCTCAAGGCGTTAGCTTAGGCCTACGTGACCTATTTTCCGCCTAACTAATAACTCCTTGGGACACCCTTTAACATTATTCAGACTGCTAAACGATCTATAATAATTTCAAATTCAATAATAGTCCCTTAACTTCATGAATCGCATCATTATTAATCCGGTAAATTACATTTAATATCATATAGGCCTAGTTCCGCAATCTCCCACTATGTGCGGGGAGCGCTCTCTTCCCTCAGACGACCTTGAACGCTCAGTACCGCTAATGGCGGGGCATTCGAAATTACTCTGAAATTTCTGAATATTACATATATATATATATATATACATATATATATATATATATATATATATATATATATA
>CAUDMG010001429.1:0-87813 GCA_958450375.1 Homarus gammarus | reverse complement strand
GTGGTCACCAGGAGGCAGCAGTCATTTGTTCTGATGCAGCGGTGGTCACCAGGAGGCAGCAGTCATTTGGTCTGATACAGCAGTGGTCACCAGGAGGCAGCAGTCATTTGTTCTGATACAGCGGTGGTCACCTGGAGTCAGCAGCCATTTGTCCTGACACAGTGTTGGTCACCAAGAGGCAGCAGTCATTTATCCTGACACAGTGGTGGTTACCGAGAGGCAGCAGTCATTTGTTCTGACACAGTGGTGGTCATCAAAAGGCAGCAGTCATTTGTCCTGGCACAGTGGGTGTCACCAAGAGGCAGCAGTCATTTGTCCTGACACAGTCTTGGTCACCAAGGGGCAGCAGTCATTTGTCCTGGCAGCGGTGGTCACCAGGAGGATGCAATCATTTGTCCTGACACAGCTGTGGTCACCAGGCGGCAGCAGTCCTTTGTCCTGATACAGCTGTGGTCATCAGGAGGCAGCTGTCATTTGTTCAGACACAGCAGTGGTCACCAGGAGGCAGCAGTCATTTGTTCTGATACAGTGGTGGTCACGAGGAGGCAGCAGTCATTTGTTCTCATACAGTGGTGGACACGAGGAGGCAGCAGTCATTTGTTCTGACACAGCAGTGGTCACCAGGAGGCAGCAGTCATTTGTTCTGATACAGCGGTGGTCACCAGGATGCAGCAGTCATTTCTTCTGACACAGCTGTGGTCACCAGGAGGCAGCGGTCATTTGTTGTGACACAGTGGTGGTCACCAGGAGCCAGCGGTTATTTGTTCTGACACAGCGATGGTCACCTGGAGGCAGTAGCCGTTTCTTCTGACACAGCGGTGGTCACCAGAAGGCAGCGGTTTTTGTTCTGACACATGGTGGTCACCAGGCGGCAGCTGTTATTTGTTCTGACACAGCGATGGTCACCATGAGGCAGCAGTCATTTGTTCTGACACAGCGGTGGTCACCAGGAGGCAGCAGTCATTTGTCCTGACACAGTGGTGGTCACCTGGAGGTAGCAGTCATTTGGTCTGATACAGCGGTGGTCACCAAGAGGCAGCAGTCATTTGTCCTGACACAGTGGTCGTCACCAAGAGGCATCAGTCATTTGTCCTGACACAGTGGTGGTCACCATGAGGCAGCGGTCATTTGTCCTGACACAGTGGTGGTCACCAAGAGGCAGCAGTCATTTGTCTTGAGACAGTGGTGGTCACCAAGAGGCAGCAGTCATTTGTCCTGACACAGTGGTGGTCACCAGGAGGTAGCAGTCCTTTATCCTGACACAGTGGTTGTCACCAAGAGGCAGCAGTCATTTGTCCTGACACAGTGGTGGTCACCAAGAGGCAGCAGTCATTTGTCTTGAGACAGTGGTGGTCACCAAGAGGCAGCAGTCATTTGTCCTGACACAGTGGTGGTCACCAGGAGGAAGCAGTCATTTGTCCTGACACAGTGGTTGTCACCAAGAGGCAGCAATCATTTGTCCTGACAGCGGTGGTCACCAGGAGGTAGCAGTCATTTGTCCTGACACAGCTGTGGTCACCAGGAGGCAGCAGTCATTTGTCCTGATACAGCTGTGGTCACCAGGAGGCAGCAGTCATTTGTCCTCATACAGCGGTGGTCACCAGGAGGCAGCAGTCATTTGTCCTGACACAGCCATAATGTTCAATTTGTATGGGACTCTTCACATGTGGGGATTGGTCTTAATGAAGCAGTAGATATAATAGCAAAAAGAGCCACGGAAAAGGCCGAGATCGACATAATATGTACTAAAACCTTGAAACAATTAAGGAGCAAATTACGGAAAATACAATCAATAGAAGGTAATTTCAAAAGGAATGAAATATACGAGAAAAGTGAAACAATGAAACATTACCACCATGTTCTCATGAACACAAAATTTACATATGGGAAAGATGGAAGTAGGTGGAAAGATTCAGTGTATATGAGGTTAAGATTAGGATATAAATATTATTGGGAACTTGGAGCTGAGAGAAGTGAACAGGATAAAGAATGTAGAGTTTGTAGAACACCCAGATCCCATACCCTGCCACATTATATACTGGAATGCCCATTGCTTAATGTATATAGAAATGCTCATATAAATAATGTCCCCAAGCAAATAGAGTGGATGTTTAAAAATAGGAAAATAGATGAAATATTAAAGAAATATAGAAATTTTGCATCTAGAATATAACTAGGTACTATAACTGATTATATGAAATATTAGGGATTTATGTGAGTCCTGAGAGGGACATTCCTGGACTGGGGTGGGGATGACTTATGTCACTTCTAATATAAACATCTCCAGGAGTTAATGTTCTTTAAACACCTAAATAAGTGACATTTCGTGTGTTTACTTACAATTAAATAACTCAATGTTTTACCTTATTAATTTATACCTGATGTTATTCGCTCTATACCGGTACTGATTCTACCATACATCAATGCTAAATTTATTTCAGTCTTATTTTATATTTTTCTGGAATAAATAATTTCTAATTTTAATTGAGGAAGAAGTTGTGAGTATTACCTCCACGTCTTGGCCACCACACACCTCCCTCCTCCACGTCTTGGCCACCACACACCTCCCTCCTCCACGTCTTGGCCACCACTCACCTCCCTCCTCCACGTCTTGGCCACCACTCACCTCCCTCCTCCACGTCTTGGCCACCACATACCTCCCTCCTCCACGTCTTGGCCACCACTCACCTCCCTCCTCCACGTCTTGGCCACCACTCACCTCCCTCCTCCACGTCTTGGCCACCACTCACCTCCCTCCTCCACGTCTTGGCCACCACATACTTCCCTCCTCCACGTCTTGGCCACCACTCACCTCCCTCCTCCACGTCTTGGCCACCACTCACCTCCCTCCTCCACGTCTTGGCCACCACACACCTCCCTCCTCCACGTCTTGGCCACCACTCACCTCCCTCCTCCACGTCTTGGCCACCACTCACCTCCCTCCTCCATGTCTTGGCCACCACTCACCTCCCTCCTCCACGTCTTGGCCACACGCACTTCCCTCCTCCATGTCTTGGCCACCATTCACCTCCCTTCACCATGATTTGGCCACCACTCACTCCTCTCCTTCACGTCTTGGCCACCACATATCCCCCTCCTCCACATCTTGGCCACCACTCACCCCCCACACTCACTTATGAACTTTGTCGTTAACTAAAGCTCACTCCAGGAGTCTTAGCTGTAAGTCTCACAGCGTATAATCTTACATACCGAGGATATGCCTTCAGCGTTACATAAGGAAGGTAGCTGTAGGCTTTCTTATTGACTGTTAAACATTTATTTCCTGGTAAAACCCCTTTTTTTTTCATCTGCTTGACACATATGTTAATTTTGTTAAAACCAAGGATTATCACAGGACAACAAATTTTTTATAATTCCCAGTTGCATGAGATTTCTTTACTGTTTCTTACCATTTTTGATCTGCTGATTTCATATTTGAAACCAGTTTTGTTCTGCATGCTCCAGTTTTCATGTAATTTGAGGTTTTACATTCTAGCCGTTTGCGGTCAAATTAATTAATTACACGATTATGGTATCAATAGGGAGATATAATTTTGTCTGTTTTTTCTTTCAGATTTGGTCATGGCTACAAAGAGAAATCAATGTGTGAACAAACCTGATGCCTTCTGTTATATTTGTGGATACTTCACGCTTATTCGTCAGAGGCGCAATATAACATCGTTTGTGAGGCGCGGCTATAAAGCGTACTTCGGACTTACTCTTGGCGACCAAGACAAAAAATGGGCTCCACATGCTGTGTGTCATAACTGCGAAGAAATGCTGCGTGACTGGACAAAAGGAAAACGTAAGGGCTTACCGTTCGGAATTCCCATGACCTGGCGAGAACCGAAGGACCACACAACTGACTGCTATTTTTGTCTGATCAATACGAAGGGTGTTGGCAAGAAAAACAGACATAAAATATCGTATCCTAGTATCCCTTCAGCAATTCGACCTACTTTGCACTCTGATGAGCTACCAGTTCCAGTTTTTAATGGGTTGTCTCCAGCTGAAGAGGAGGGAAGCGACAAAGACCAAGAGAGTGAACATGAAACTCAAGAAATACTTGCAGATTCCGACGATTCTTCTGATGGTACACCAGAGTCATCAACCCCTCAGAAGTTTAGTCAGCCAGAGCTGAATGACCTTGTGCGTGATTTGGGTCTCTCCAAAATGCAGCAGAAGTTCTAGCTTCTAGGTTGCAAGAAAAGGCTCTACTGAACCAGACCACAAAAGTTTCAGACTTCAGAAAGCGGGAACAGGATTTTGTGCCATTCTTTACAGAGGAGAATAAGTTTGTTTACTGTCATAATATCCCGGGTCTTCTCCAGGAATTAGGGATTCCATTGTATAGTCCAAATGACTGGCGATTATTTCTAGATAGTTGTAAGCGTAGCCTGAAGTGTGTGCTACTACATAATGGTAATGTCTATGCAGCTGTTCCAGTGGGTCATTCTGTGTGCTTACGAGAGGAGTATAATGACATTAAAACTGTGATTCACCTGCTAAAATACCATGAGCACAACTGGACAATTTGTGTTGACCTCAAAATGGTGAACTTCCTTCTTGGCCAACAAAGAGGATTTACAAAGTATCCCTGCTTTCTTTGCATGTGGGACAGCCGAGCTAGAGACAGGCATTGGAACCTGAAGGAGTGGCCCTTACGTGAGACTCTGGAAGCTGGTATGCCAAACATTGTCAATGATCCAATCGTCAGTCGAGAAAAGATCATATTTCCTCCTCTCCATATCAAGCTGGGCCTGATGAAACAGTTTGTCAGAGCATTAAATACTGATGGTGAATGCTTCCAACACATAGTCTCTGCTCACCCTGCTTTGTCATTTGAGAAGATAAAGGCAGGTGTGTTTGATGGACCACAAATTCGTGCACTTGTACGTGATCAAGACTTTGTCAGAAAGATGGACGACAAGGAAAGGGGTGCATGGCTTTCATTTGTGGCGGTAATGGAAAACTTTCTTGGTAATAAAAAGGCTGACAACTATGAAACCCTTGTAGCAACCATGTTGTCAGCCTTTCATGACCTTGGATGCAATATGAGTGTCAAACTCCATTTCCTATATAGTCATCTTGATAGATTCCCTGAGAACCTAGGGGCAGTAAGTGACGAGCAAGGCGAGCGGTTTCATCAGGATCTCAAGACCATGGAAGACCGCTACCAAGGGAGATGGGACAAACATATGATGGCAGACTACTGCTGGAGCATTAAACGAGAGTGCCCTGAGACATTTCACAAACGCAAGAGCTTCAAGCGCAAATTCCTACCTGGCTAAAATGTGATTGGGCTTTGTCTCCTCATAGTAACAAATTTCTTACCTAACAATGAGTTTTATACAAATTTCAACCTTTGTTTTAGATGGAACATGTTTCAAATTGTGTTGTTGAATAAATTTAGAATATGTAATATTTTATTGTTTATTACCCAGCTAATTTAATGACAGTTTAATGACATATTTTTCAAGATAGACGACGAGGTCAATAAGACGAAGACGAAATTTTGAAATTTCAAAATACCTTGATTGCAAAAAAACTAGAGCTTACAGAAAGAAACTAACTTCAGATATGAGATCAGCACACCCAAATTAGGTAGAATCAAGTGTTTATAGCAATGCAACAAAAACTTTGTTGACCAGTGTTATGAATGAAATATACAAATAATCCTTCTTGGAAATTGATTCGAAAAACATTATCAAATACATAAATCATATTTCATTACGTGTACTCGCTCAAAATGCTGGATATAATGTTCGAAATAAACAAATACGAAGATTATATGAATTGTTTTCTACATTTTCGCTAATTACCTGAATAGATAAATTATTAGAGTAAATATATCTGTCCAGGTATGTAAGAGGGACATTTGTGCGGCACAGTGCACACACAGCAGTTGTAAGAGTGTTATGTTCATGCACATTAACTCAGGCGGGAAGCAGTTTACTAACAACTGCATTACCTAAATTGAGTGAGAAGCGGGGATTTGTCTTTGCGTCTTAACTAAAATGATCTTCATTCCTGGACTTTTTGCTACGAAAACCAAAACCTTCCTTAATAAATATATCGATACTACAGGGGAAGTATTGTTATTTATAGTTTGTTTTGTGGAACGCTATGAGGCCCCTCTTAGTTGTGGCGACAACACAGGCCTCAGTTATCACCTTATCACCGCATTACAGTAATTGACTCCCGCATTTAAAAGATTACGTAGTTTAGTTATATCCAATATGTTTGTCAAATTAAGTGCTGGTGGTTAACTTTTGGCAAGAAGCCAAGGCATTAACTGATGGGCTGTGTACTTAGTCTTGTCTAGCGTTCCCTCACCACCAAATTTATGGGTTTGTGTCCAGACAAGCTGGCGGGACACTAATGGTTTCCTCAGCTTAAAGTATTAACTATAAAACTGTCGGAGGTGTGGGAAGGTAAGTGATGGGTCCTGACAAGGTGTGAAGTATATGTCGACTGACCGACCATTCGACACTGAAAAACAGACATACTGTCAGTTACGTAATGACCCCAGATAAGATGTGCAATGTTATTCATAAAGACAAGTATTTACAGTTACAATGTTCAGTACTGTGTTATGATGAAATATTATTGGAAACGGAAATGCTCTTAAACAACATAAACTGTCTTTATTCGCTTTATGTACCACAAATACAGTAAGTCGTTTGTCGCTGACTATCAAAATGGATCATAAAAACAACCCCAGATTTCTTCGTCTCTCAAATCATACATGGAGGTTTTTTTTTTTTTTTTTTTTTTTGTACGGGGATTAGCCCACCCGGGCACAGATCACTGACCCACATCGGGACCTGGGGGCGAAAATAAAATAATGATAATAATAATAATAATAATAATAATAATAATAATAATAATAATAATAATAATAATAATACAGTAATTCATAGTAAATAAAAATTGTAATCAAAAGTAAAATAAAATAATAATGATAATAATAATAATAACACTAATAATAACAATAATAATAAAGAAATACAAAGAAAACAATCAATAGTGGGAAACGCCACACTACAGTATATGTATGTTGTGTTCTCAAGTAAGAGAAACAATTGAGACCCTGCAATTGTGTGTAAATGAGGCAAAAAGTCAGATGAGCAACTTGGGACTTGGTCACAATATTCGTGATGCCATATGACAGCAGGGTCTACCATTAGACAACACATTATGCTTCCAATATCTTCCTAGGCGGTAGTACCTCCCTGTTTGACAGCTGCCTACTACACTGTATATCTACTGCTCTCTTCGTATCTACTTGTCTTCTATCTGCCTCAATTATTCAGTCATCCTATTCTATTATCTCCATAATTTCAAGCATCAACACAATCTCTGCTTTACTTATTCAGACATTTACCTCTCTACCAAATGATCTTTTAATGTTACAGTCCTCACTCTGTCTTCTCTTGATCTTCCTCACCCGAACCTCAAGATAATTATTTCCAAGTTAGTTTGTGTCTTGTCATTCTATTATTGTAACCTCATGTTTCACACCTCAACATCAGACGCTGTATTAATCCTTCCACTATGTCCGCCCCGTTTGGTGTAATGTCATACAGATCCTGAGCTTTTACTAGACACAGCTCCAGTAACTTTAATATTTTTTCTCTGCATATGGCCCACTTTCCCCCGACAACAAACAACAGTTCATGCTTGTACAGATGATTCAGCCCTTCTGACTGCCTCAGTCACTCAAAATAAAGTTTTCAGTGGCAGACAACAGACATCATCTCTTCCGGAGGATCTCGCTTGGATAGTTTAGTCACTAGTGGGATCTATCCACCGTTGTTTCCATCAACGCAACTAAACTAAAGTACATTTCAACATTGATTTTGGCATATCCATCAGGCCCAATTTTATATCTTATTCAACCGGTAAACAGTTGGCAAGCGTTTACGTGAAACAGATGCTCACCGAGATTAATTACTGCTGTCATATGTGGGCAGGATGTGGTGTCGTGGCACTTTGTCACCACTGCTTGGTGCAGAGCAGAGGAGAGCAATCAAATTAATCCACAATTATAACCTTACCCTAACACTTCCGGTACTACAGTGACATCTCCCTATTCTCTCTAGTCCATACAGTATATATTTCCAAAGTCGCTGTGTTGACGAAGTACCGTCGATAGTGCCAGCATCTTGCACCATCTATCGGCATTTACCGTATCTCTCAATATCCAATATTCACATCCCGGAACAGCACTTCTTGGAACTCTCCATTTCACAATGTTTTTCCTATGTCACAGCTTCCTGGAGTTTAAAACATCTTGTTGCAAATGTATCTTCACTCTTTGGTGATGGGTCGCCTTGAAAACGATGCCTGTGTAATGTCTCCCTACACTTTCTATTTGATATTGACAGTACATATCCTGGAAGTAAACCGAATATAATCGCTATCCAACTTTTCCAACCTGGTCCTCTCGAACGGACTTCACCTCCTGAATCTCTATCATATACTAACTATAACTTGCAGCAGAGTAGTGATGTAAACAACTATTGAATAATCCTTCTATCAGTTTTATGTTATTTGCTCTACTTCCAGAACAAACTTGCTCAACCACGACAGTTTCAGAGCCCTTCTCCCTGTGTGTAGTACTATAATACATTATGTACAAAGAGGAAACCTCAAATACATTTCCGTTCTTTATACCTCAACTGCCCACACCACCACTACCATTTCCTCCACCCACACCCTTGTATTCAGATCACCAGCACCGACAAAGTATTACCTCTCTCGCTGAACAACACATTTCAGCTCGATTAATCAAAGAGCTTGTTTTTGTGTTTTGTTTCATATTCTTCGTTCAAACTTACCCAACAGTTATTCGGGTCTCGATTTAGTCTATCTTCAACCTATTCCATAATGATCGTAAGCAAATTGATTCATATATTACCACATGTCTCCCTATCTGACCAAAACATTGAAGGTTGTTCTATCCCTCTTCTCTTGTCTATACCTAATAACAGCATCTCTCTCTCTCGGTATTTCTACCTCTCTCCTCCCATGAACTGTACACTACACTATCTTTCACCCTCTTATTCCGTCCAGCAAATTCGTCTCACTCACTGCCACCGTCCTGTATTGTAATGGTCGCCGTATACCATTGTAACCGATATTGCAGGAGCGTCTCTCATATTAGTTCCGAATTGCTTCTACATAGTCGATAACCTAATTTATCTAAATATAAAACATTTTGACAAAGAAGAGTTATCTTATAAGGAAAATAAACTCATATCTTCATGAGTAACATTCTCAATAAAAACACATCGGTAAACTTGCACCCAAACGAGGTACTAAATCAGTGAGTGGCGGCGAGTGTGTCCTCACTAGATGTGGTGTTGAGAATATCAACCTGGGATGAGAAAGATTTGTTGGTATTTAAATTTACAGAAAACGAAAGAAAAGATTGATAATATATGTATATTCAGGAAAAATAATAATAAGTGAATCAACTATATACTGATCAAATAAATGATGACGTGCTCTAAATTCTATTATCAGTTGATAGCAACACCATAGCCGACCCACAAATAAAATGTAAATTACATACGACATAAAATTTTGGATATTCATAAAACAATTTACATGACATCAAAACAGCTCTTTATATTTTTTGTTGGACTGTAAAATGTATTTTGTAATTTGGCTTAAATTTCATAGTGGATATATTTTTGTCTCTTCTGCTTAACAATATTTCCTTGTTGCTTTCCATTTCAACTTATAATTTAATTATCTAGAAGATTCTTTAGACATTTTCAGAGCTGACTCACACAAGCAGTAAGATGAAAAAAGTCTAAAAAAACTTTATTACAACTTAATTTTGTTCCTAATAGTTCTCTCAGAAAGATTTTGCCTCTTTGTTGTGTTATGTGTCGCCTCTTCTTACTCTCTCAAGTATTAACTGATCCATCATGTGTGAAGCATCTTGATGGGTCTTCGACACGTGGCGATTTACACGAGCAATATTTACCTACACATTACATTCTGTTCCGAGAGCAAAAAAAAAAAGAAAATTTTTCGTATTAGTATCATTTTGTATATTATTAAAATATAAATCTATTTATACAAAAGATATGTAAATTAATTGAAAAATTATATCACTAATACTGAAGCAGTAGACGATTCGACTAAAAACTCGCCCAGTGATATTCAGCTGTTGTAATAATTATGTTAAGCTGATAGAGAAGAGCTGATTCTAAAATATACTCCCACAACACCTTGCTCCAGAGTCTAGTTTTACCTAACAGCCTCGACAACATAATCCAGAGACGTCCTCCCCCTTAGCACAAGTTGACGACCCCTTTGTTAACAACATTATCTGGTCTTTTATTTATGACATTCATTACTAAGATATTATACATAACATTATATAGACAATACATCCACTTCCTGTAATACCTCATTGAGCTGATAATTATGAGGTGAATTACTACTTTTTATTCTCAAATATCAAAACTCAGAGCTGCATTAATAAAGTATATAACACATACCATTATACGAGTTAAGGAACATCACCCAAGGGTAAAGATTGTAAAAAGCAACAACACATTAGACCAGCAGTTGTGTGTATCATCAATTACCGGGGGTGGTGGGGTAAATCTCTGCGGTTACCACACGCCAAGTTTCACTACCTTTTCCCCCCTTTTTTTTAAATATATATTTTTTTACCTGTTACAATACTTTCCCGAATACACACGCCGTTGGTCTTTATATAACAACAAGAAAAATCTGAAATGTCGAGTATAAAACCTCCTAGGATCAGTACAGTATCTCAGTAGGCAGGTATGTATATGATTACCTTTACATGCATGTTTTTATTCACGTATCCGTACCGTATGTATAAAGTTCTCTATGTATTAATAAATTTCATCAAAGTATGTCAAAAACCAACGAGTATGTTCCAATAAATTTATGTATATTCGTAATGTAAGAGTTTCATGGGTGATCGGGATGTCACTCTCTAAGAATTGTAATATTTATTTTTTGGTACTTGAGGGATGTCCACCGTTATCTAGGCAAATATTTTCATCATAGTTTCTTATACATGTAAATAGAAAGGTATAATATTTGACCTTATCTGCCAGCCTTACAATAGCCTAGTTTTGTCACCCCTTTCAGGTGCACCAGAGCTCCTTATACCACTCCATGGTGATCAATTACTGTGCGTGTGTACTTGATCTTTATCTTTAATTTCACTACTTTTAAACTTTTTACCTAACCTTACCTAACCTAACCTAACCTAACCATTGGGTACTTTTCATTTGGCTTAACTATTACCAAAGAAAGTTATTGATGGTGATCTCGGCCAATATTATGATGGGACGAAATCACTAAAATGTGCTGAGGTCACCACTGAATGTGGGCCGAGGTTACCACTAGATGTGAACCAAGGTTATCACTGGATGTGGGCCAAGGTCACCACTGGATGCGGGCCGAGGTTGCCACTGGATGCGGGCCGAGGTTACTTGGCCGAATTTACCATAGGCCGACGTCACTGGCACCCGAGATTGTTCTGCTGTCATCAACACAAGAAAACGCCTCAACTCTTGTGTATATGTAAACACTGATATTATGATCTGATTTATAATTAAACCTGAAATGTTGGATTCTGTAAGTTAAAAGAGATTTGTTAAAGTATTATTTTTTGGGGGAAATTTAACTTAAACAAAGAGACATCGGAAAATTTGTTCAGACTTGTACCCAGAACCAGCAGAACCTGATGGTCAGTCCCCCCGTAAGGTCACGGTGTCTCTGTTATATAAAGTTTGTAAGGTGCTTATATATTACAGCTTCACTTCTCTTAATATACAGTATTGGTTAATGTATAAAAGCTATTTTATTATGAATAATTCACTCCTCTTGTATATCTTTGTCACTTATTTATTCTTATACTAATACAATAAGCAGAGCAATGAAGAATATATATACTTTATCAATAAAATGATTCCATTAAAACCATACAGTAATTTAATAAGTCGGTAAATGAGGAAGTGAAATACTCTCTCAGAATTGCATCAACTTTATTAAGAAGAAGTATTTAGTAATTGTTTTATAACGCGTGGCATCTCCGAGACCATCTATGTTTTTAATCAGTCGACCCTCTAGAAAATACTTTGTGGTTCCCCAGTTAAGAAGCTGTGGTAGAGAAGTAGAGTGATAGTGTAGACACCGACACAGGCTATAAACCAGTTTAAAATAATAAAGATGGGAACTATACATGATGAGACTAACTTCGCGATTACTAACATATACTTAAAACAAATCATTATGGAGAGGAACTATCCGGTACACGCAGTGAGTTTCATTTTGACTGATGTGTATGTGGGCGAACCTCCCATCACCTATAAGGCCATCAGTGACGGACACACCTGGTCTGGACTACTAATCAAAACAGCTTCTAATTTCCATGGTTAAGGATGCCTGATATTATTTCCCATTTGAAATACACTTAAATGTGGATTAATTCAGGTCATCGGACTTAAGTGACTTTATCTTGTTAAATTATTACCATTAGCTACAACAACACGGAATGTACTGAGCATCAGGCGAGCTTCTATAGGTTTTTAACCTTATTATGTCCTCGTTAACTAGTGGGTGGAGTAAACCCGTACCCATAATAAAACACCAGTTTGATAAAGGAATAATGACCGTGTAGAGATAAATCTGTAATGTGGAGTAATCGCTTAATAGATGCTGTTTCACGTGATATTTTACTGAGACTAAAATTATTACTACCATGAAACATCTGTACGTGTTACCAAGATTAATATACAAAGATAAAGTTCTATATCAAATATAATCCTCAAATTGTTTTCTATATATGTTTTAATGAAACCTAAAACTAAAGGGCTCATCAGGAAATATTAAATAACGTATAAGAATTTTTCTTTACAAAACAAAAATTGAATCCCTATTTGAAAACAGATATCTCAGACTGACAAGGTGACAGTTGGTTGCCTCTATTCCGGGCTTTGAATGTTTACATATATTTGATCCTAAAGGAATAGAAAAAGTAAATTTACTTAAAATATGAGAGTAACATTTTTTTTACCTAATCGTTATCAATTTTATATTATATGTAGCCCCAAAAAAGAGTATCTTTATTACCTGACTGTGGCTATAGCTCCAGTGTGTTTACTTATGTGTTACCAGAGAATTAGGCTAAGGTCTTGGGTGACTCCTCATACTTTACTTGAGCAAGAAATCTATTTTTTTCCCGAGATCGAGATTTTTAAAAGTTGACATCAAGATCCTTCGGAATTTTAACATTTATGAATCATCTAAGGACTTGCCCGCCCAGGTAGCACTTGAGTGGCTAAACTTCAAATAGGATATTCTTTTGGTCGTGTTTATACAACTATGACTATTTTCAAGTAAATGGATGGCTGGAGTTTTAGTGTTATTAAAAAAAAAAATAGCGGAAATATTTACCAACTAGTATGGTTATATACTGTACGTACTAACTACCAACGGATTTACATTACCATGATTATAAATTAAAATTCCGGACCAAACAGACGTACAACTTGTCATACCCAGACCCACTGAGACCACCACCATGCACTCCTTTCAAACCCAGACCTCTTAAAAGATATCTACCGCCTGAATAATAAAATATTTGTGAAACCTTATTTTGATCCCTTTGAAAATTATTATGACATATACTCATAAGTTGCTAAGAATTACCAAATACCAATAATTAACTGTGCGACCATTACGACATGTCTATTTCAATCAATCAATCAAACATGTGGGTACAGTGATTTCAATGGCAACTATTAATTTACTAATCATTGTACTGAATTACGTAAGATTAGTAAGAATATATGTTTTCATTTTGTCCTAAGGCTCAACAAATGGTAACGTCAATATAGCACCATCATTAAAATACAATATAGTTCTTTATTCTAACTCTCACTCACTGTTCTACACAGAATGTTTCTCTAAAGCATACATGTTAATTGTAATTACTGGGTGAGGGTTAAAACTCTGCCTCTCTCCCCGGGGGTGTTGTACAGTCCTGAGAGTGAGTTTTACTGCCTCCCTCCCTTATAGCTCTCCCTGCAGGTGCTGGGCGGCCGGCGGCATGTGTGTGGTCTGGTCGCCCGAATAACCGCACTGAGACTAGGGTTGCCATACGTCCGTATTTTCCCGGACATGTCCTCCATTTAGGTCTCGAAATCTTCATCCGGAAGGAATTTTTAAAATTCTTCAAAAGTCCGGAATTTCAGCTTCCATCATTTTCTCCACGGAAAGAAACATGAAACTGTAATGACGAGAGAGAGAGAGAGACTGTGAGAGACGGGAGGTGGAAACAGTAGAGATCTTGTGCAGTTTTCGTCAGCTGATAAGTCACGTGTACGCCTGTACGGTGTTGTCAACTTAGCTGCTAGCAGTTTTTGGGGTAACCTGTAGTACCATGTACTGCTTTTCCTTGTTCTTCAGCCACGCGCATTATTAATTTTTTTTTGTATTTAGTGCTATTACAGTAGGGTGTGTCATACGGAGGCGAATTTATTTTTTTTGAGTTTGAAAAATCGGCCCATGGTATTAATGATGTAGTTCTATGTGCAGAATCATGTGATTTCTCCAGATTTGAAAAGTTTTTACCAACACCACTAAATAGCTTATTTAAAGTAAAGTAAATGTATCAGGCTAATTTATTAGGATGAAAATGATCCAGAATAGTGAAACGAATGATCTTGACACATTTATTAAATTTAATATTCCTTTAGAAAACAAAAATCATCAAATACAAAAACCGGTTTTACTACTACGACCCGGTGTTGCTGCACACCATAGAGAACATGTCTATCTTGCTTCTGTTTCTACTCATCACCTCCCTGCTGACCACCTGAGCTCGGATGTAGCCTTCCCTCCTCTTCTGGCTGTACACGTGACTGCTGGCCTCGCTTACTTGCTGTACACAACGCTCTATACTCTGGGTGTGCGAGGGCCAGGCAGGGACATGCATGGGGTTGTCCAGGAAAGCCCTGACTTGAACATTGGTGAGGCTGCAGGTAAGAGGGGGCTCACTGCCAGCCTAGATGTTATCCAGATCTATGAGATCAGTGAGGGTTTTGGCACCTAGATTGACTTCAGGAGTCTTCCTGACCCTGAAGGAATCGTCACCAACTGATTCGTAATGCCCAGATCCTCTCATAAGTCTCATATCCAAGATCTTTTTGACTGCCACTCTTCTCTCCTCCTCATCCTTACTGCAGAGCATTGCCTGCAGAACTGCCTCGGGATGAGCATACCAGGAAGATCTCCTCACAGTCTGCTCCACAATCTGAACAACCTTCCTTGGCTGACTCCTCAGGAGCTCAAGCTGGAAGAGAACATGCCTCGGACCTTCGGAGAACGATGACTTGACCTTGGTGTTGAACCAATTTGGCAAGTAGACACTCACGATGAATTGGACAATAAGTCTCAGGTTGTGAAGCTGGTTCCCTTTCAGTTTATGATGAGCGACCCAAATTCTGCAGAACCTGAGAGACGTTGTGAGCCACCTAGAATGTAAGACTGGACCTATCTGCAGGTAAGCAAGTCTATCAGGCATGACCCCAGTTTTGATGGCACTGCAAATCATGTAACCATAGTACTGGTCAGTACTCAGGTCGTCAATGACAGTATGTGCAAGCTCAACGAGTGGAGGGCCAACTGTGATTTTTTCAAAGCTCGGATTTATTTCTAACTCAGTGGCAGAGTCCAGCATCTTGCCAAGAGGACCAGACCATCTGTTGTTTGAAAGAGTCTTGCCATCCAGCTCCTGGATCAGATGTCTGAGTGGCAACTCGTTGGTGTGGAGGTCACAAACAATCCAGACCAGCTTCCACCCAATCTTCCGCTCTATCCACTGTATGACCCCCCTTGCCACCCTGTGTTCGTGTTGGTGCTGTCCCCTCCAATGGCCTTCAGTGTCTGGTCTACGTTCCTCTCTCTGAGCCAGTTCACAATGTTATCTGCCACTATCCCAGCTGGTTTCCTGATGTCATCTTTCTCTGGAGTGAAATGCCACAAATACTTCCCTCCTGGTTCACTGCAGCAGGAGTAGTGTTCCTCCTTCACCATGGCAGGGAACAACTTGTCAGAATCTCCAACTTTCATGAACGCTTTAGTGTCATCCGTTCTCCCATCACAGAACAAACAATTGATTCCATTTTCTCCTTTGTCCTGACACAGCGGTGGCCACCAGGAGGCAGCAGTCATTTGTCCTGACACAGTGGTGGTCACTAGGAGGCAGCAGTCATTTGTCCTGACACAGTGGTGGTCACCAGGAGGCAGCGGTCATTTGTTCTGACACAGCGATGGTCACCAGGAGGCAGCACTCATTTCTTCTGACACAGCGGTGGTCACCAGGAGGCAGCGGTTACTTGTTCTGACACAGTGGTGGTCACTAGGAGGTAACGGTTATTTGTTCTGACACAGGGATGGTCACCAAGAGGAAGCAGTCATTTGTCCTGACACAGTGGTGGCCACCAGGAGGTAGCAGTCATTTGTCCTGACACAGGTGTGGTCACCAGGAGGCAGGAGTCCTTTGTCCTGATAAAGCGGTGGTCACCAGGAGGCAGCAGTCATTTGTCCTGACACAGCGGTGGTCACCAGGAGGCAGCAATCCTTTGTCCTGATACATTGGTGGTCACCAGGGCGCAGCAGTCATTTGGTCTAACACAGCGGTGGTCACCAGGAGGCAGCGGTTATTTGTTCTGACACAGCGGTGGTCACCAGGAGGCAGCGGTTATTTCTTCTGACACAGTGATGGTCACCAGGAGGCAGCAGTCATTTCTTCTGACACAGCGGTTGCGACCAGGAGGCAGCGGTTATTTGTTTGGACACAGTGGTGGTCACCAGGAGGCAGCTGTTATTTGTTCTGACACAGCGATGGTCACCAAGAGGCAGCAGTCATTTGTCCTGACACAGTGGTGGCCACCAGGAGGTAGCAGACATTTGTCCTGACACAGCTGTGATCACCAGGAGGCAGCAATCCTTTGTCCTGATACATTGGTGGTCACCTGGAGGCAGCAGTCATTTGGTCTAACACAGCGGTGGTCACCAGGAGGCAGCGGTTATTTGTTCTGACACAGCGGTGGTCACCAGGAGGCAGCGGTTATTTGTTCTGACACAGTGATGGTCACCAGGAGAAAGCAGTCATTTCTTGTGACACAGCGGTTGTAAACAGGAGGCAGCGGTTATTTGTTCTGACACAGTGGTGGTCACCAGGAGGCAGCGGTTATTTGTTCTGACACAGCGATGGTCACCAAGAGGCAGCAGTCCTTTGTCCTGATACAGCGGTGGTCACCAGGAGGCAGCAGTCATTTGTCCTGACACAGCGGTGGTCACCAGGAGGCAGCAATCCTTTATCCTGATACATTGGTGGTCACCTGGAGGCAGCAGTCATTTGGTCTAACACAGCGGTGGTCACCAGGAGGCAGCGGTTATTTGTTCTGACACAGCGGTGGTCACCAGGAGGCAGCGGTTATTTGTTCTGACACAGTGATGGTCACCAGGAGGAAGCATTCATTTCTTGTGACACAGCGGTTGTAAACAGGAGGCAGCGGTTATTTGTTCTGACACAGTGGTGGTCACGAGGAGGCAGCGGTTATTTGTTCTGACACAGCGATGGTCACCTAGAGGCAGCGGTCATTTGTCCTGACTCACCTGTTGTCGCCAGGAGGCAGCAGTCCTTTGTCCTAATACATCGGTGGTCACCAGGAGGCAGCAGTCATTTGGTCTAACAAAGCGGTGGTCACCAGGAGGCAGCAGTCATTTGTTCTCATACAGCGGTGGTCACCAGGAGGCAGCAGTGATTTCTTCTGACACAGCAGTTGTCACCAGGAGGGGGCGGTCATTTGTCCTGACACAGCGGTGGTCACGAGGAGGCAGCAGTCATTGGTCATGACACAGTGGTGGTCACCAAGAGGCAGCAGTCCTTTGTCCTGACACAGCGGTGGCCACCAGGAGTCATGCATCAATGATGCATGACTCCAGTGGTGGCCACCGCTGTGTCAGGACAAAGGACTGCTGCCTCTTGGTGACCACCACTGTGTCATGACCAATGACTGCTGCCTCCTCGTGACCACCGCTGTGTCAGGACAAATGACCGCCCCCTCCTGGTGACAACTGCTGTGTCAGAAGAAATGACTGCTGCCTCCTGGTGACCACCGCTGTATGAGAACAAATGACTGCTGCCTCCTGGTGACCACCGCTTTGTTAGACCAAATGACTGCTGCCTCCTGGTGACCACCGATGTATTAGGACAAAGGACTGCTGCCTCCTGGCGACAACAGGTGAGTCAGGACAAATGACCGCTGCCTCTAGGTGACCATCGCTGTGTCAGAACAAATAACCGCTGCCTCCTCGTGACCACCACTGTGTCAGAACAAATAACCGCTGCCTCCTGTTTACAACCGCTGTGTCACAAGAAATGAATGCTTCCTCCTGGTGACCATCACTGTGTCAGAACAAATAACCGCTGCCTCCTGGTGACCACCGCTGTGTCAGAACAAATAACCGCTGCCTCCTGGTGACCACCGCTGTGTTAGACCAAATGACTGCTGCCTCCAGGTGACCACCAATGTATCAGGATAAAGGATTGCTGCCTCCTGGTGACCACCGCTGTGTCAGGACAAATGACTGCTGCCTCCTGGTGACCACCGCTGTATCAGGACAAAGGACTGCTGCCTCTTGGTGACCATCGCTGTGTCAGAACAAATAACCGCTGCCTCCTGGTGACCACCACTGTGTCAGAACAAATAACCGCTGCCTCCTGTTTACAACCGCTGTGTCACAAGAAATGACTGCTTTCTCCTGGTGACCATCACTGTGTCAGAACAAATAACCGCTGCCTCCTGGTGACCACCGCTGTGTCAGAACAAATAACCGCTGCCTCCTGGTGACCACCGCTGTGTTAGACCAAATGACTGCTGCCTCCAGGTGACCACCAATGTATCAGGACAAAGGATTGCTGCCTCCTGGTGATCACAGCTGTGTCAGGACAAATGTCTGCTACCTCCTGGTGGCCACCACTGTGTCAGGACAAATGACTGCTGCCTCTTGGTGACCATCGCTGTGTCAGAACAAATAACAGCTGCCTCCTGGTGACCACCACTGTGTCCAAACAAATAACCGCTGCCTCCTGGTCGCAACCGCTGTGTCAGAAGAAATGACTGCTGCCTCCTGGTGACCATCACTGTGTCAGAAGAAATAACCGCTGCCTCCTGGTGACCACCGCTGTGTCAGAACAAATAACCGCTGCCTCCTGGTGACCACCGCTGTGTTAGACCAAATGACTGCTGCGCCCTGGTGACCACCAATGTATCAGGACAAAGGATTGCTGCCTCCTGGTGACCACCGCTGTGTCAGGACAAATGACTGCTGCCTCCTGGTGACCACCGCTTTATCAGGACAAAGGACTCCTGCCTCCTGGTGACCACACCTGTGTCAGGACAAATGACTGCTACCTCCTGGTGGCCACCACTGTGTCAGGACAAATGACTGCTTCCTCTTGGTGACCATCCCTGTGTCAGAACAAATAACCGTTACCTCCTAGTGACCACCACTGTGTCAGAACAAGTAACCGCTGCCTCCTGGTGACCACCGCTGTGTCAGAAGAAATGAGTGCTGCCTCCTGGTGACCATCGCTGTGTCAGAACAAATGACCGCTGCCTCCTGGTGACCACCACTGTGTCAGGACAAATGACTGCTGCCTCCTAGTGACCACCACTGTGTCAGGACAAATGACTGCTGCCTCCTGGTGGCCACCGCTGTGTCAGGACAAAGGAGAAAATGGAATCAATTGTTTGTTCTGTGATGGGAGAACGGATGACACTAAAGCGTTCATGAAAGTTGGAGATTCTGACAAGTTGTTCCCTGCCATGGTGAAGGAGGAACACTACTCCTGCTGCAGTGAACCAGGAGGGAAGTATTTGTGGCATTTCACTCCAGAGAAAGATGACATCAGGAAACCAGCTGGGATAGTGGCAGATAACATTGTGAACTGGCTCAGAGAGAGGAACGTAGACCAGACACTGAAGGCCATTGGAGGGGACAGCACCAACACGAACACAGGGTGGCAAGGGGGGTCATACAGTGGATAGAGCGGAAGATTGGGTGGAAGCTGGTCTGGATTGTTTGTGACCTCCACACCAACGAGTTGCCACTCAGACATCTGATCCAGGAGCTGGATGGCAAGACTCTTTCAAACAACAGATGGTCTGGTCCTCTTGGCAAGATGCTGGACTCTGCCACTGAGTTAGAAATAAATCCGAGCTTTGAAAAAATCACAGTTGGCCCTCCACTCGTTGAGCTTGCACATACTGTCATTGACGACCTGAGTACTGACCAGTACTATGGTTACATGATTTGCAGTGCCATCAAAACTGGGGTCATGCCTGATAGACTTGCTTACCTGCAGATAGGTCCAGTCTTACATTCTAGGTGGCTCACAACGTCTCTCAGGTTCTGCAGAATTTGGGTCGCTCATCATAAACTGAAAGGGAACCAGCTTCACAACCTGAGACTTATTGTCCAATTCATCGTGAGTGTCTACTTGCCAAATTGGTTCAACACCAAGGTCAAGTCATCGTTCTCCGAAGGTCCGAGGCATGTTCTCTTCCAGCTTGAGCTCCTGAGGAGTCAGCCAAGGAAGGTTGTTCAGATTGTGGAGCAGACTGTGAGGAGATCTTCCTGGTATGCTCATCCCGAGGCAGTTCTGCAGGCAATGCTCTGCAGTAAGGATGAGGAGGAGAGAAGAGTGGCAGTCAAAAAGATCTTGGATATGAGACTTATGAGAGGATCTGGGCATTACGAATCAGTTGGTGACGATTCCTTCAGGGTCAGGAAGACTCCTGAAGTCAATCTAGGTGCCAAAACCCTCACTGATCTCATAGATCTGGATAACATCTAGGCTGGCAGTGAGCCCCCTCTTACCTGCAGCCTCACCAATGTTCAAGTCAGGGCTTTCCTGGACAACCCCATGCATGTCCCTGCCTGGCCCTCGCACACCCAGAGTATAGAGCGTTGTGTACAGCAAGTAAGCGAGGCCAGCAGTCACGTGTACAGCCAGAAGAGGAGGGAAGGCTACATCCGAGCTCAGGTGGTCAGCAGGGAGGTGATGAGTAGAAACAGAAGCAAGATAGACATGTTCTCTATGGTGTGCAGCAACACCGGGTCGTAGTAGTAAAACCGGTTTTTGTATTTGATGATTTTTGTTTTCTAAAGGAATATTAAATTTAATAAATGTGTCAAGATCATTCGTTTCACTATTCTGGATCATTTTCATCCTAATAAATTAGCCTGATACATTTACTTTACTTTAAATAAGCTATTTAGTGGTGTTGGTAAAAACTTTTCAAATCTGGAGAAATCACATGATTCTGCACATAGAACTACATCATTAATACCATGGGCCGATTTTTCAAACTCAAAAAAAATAAATTCGCCTCCGTATGACACACCCTACTGTAATAGCACTAAATACAAAAAAAAATTAATAATGCGCGTGGCTGAAGAACAAGGAAAAGCAGTACATGGTACTACAGGTTACCCCAAAAACTGCTAGCAGCTAAGTTGACAACACCGTACAGGCGTACACGTGACTTATCAGCTGACGAAAACTGCACAAGATCTCTACTGTTTCCACCTCCCGTCTCTCACAGTCTCTCTCTCTCTCTCGTCATTACAGTTTCATGTTTCTTTCCGTGGAGAAAATGATGGAAGCTGAAATTCCGGACTTTTGAAGAATTTTAAAAATTCCTTCCGGATGAAGATTTCGAGACCTAAATGGAGGACATGTCCGGGAAAATACGGACGTATGGCAACCCTAGTCTCAGTGCGGTTATTCGGGCGACCAGACCACACACATGCCGCCGGCCGCCCAGCACCTGCAGGGAGAGCTATAAGGGAGGGAGGCAGTAAAACTCACTCTCAGGACTGTACAACACCCCCGGGGAGAGAGGCAGAGTTTTAACCCTCACCCAGTAATTACAATTAACATGTATGCTTTAGAGAAACATTCTGTGTAGAACAGTGAGTGAGAGTTAGAATAAAGAACTATATTGTATTTTAATGATGGTGCTATATTGACGTTACCATTTGTTGAGCCTTAGGACAAAATGAAAACATATATTCTTACTAATCTTACGTAATTCAGTACAATGATTAGTAAATTAATAGTTGCCATTGAAATCACTGTACCCACATGTTTGATTGATTGATTGAAATAGACATGTCGTAATGGTCGCACAGTTAATTATTGGTATTTGGTAATTCTTAGCAACTTATGAGTATATGTCATAATAATTTTCAAAGGGATCAAAATAAGGTTTCACAAATATTTTATTATTCAGGCGGTAGATATCTTTTAAGAGGTCTGGGTTTGAAAGGAGTGCATGGTGGTGGTCTCAGTGGGTCTGGGTATGACAAGTTGTACGTCTGTTTGGTCCGGAATTTTAATTTATAATCATGGTAATGTAAATCCGTTGGTAGTTAGTACGTACAGTATATAACCATACTAGTTGGTAAATATTTCCGCTATTTTTTTTTTTAATAACACTAAAACTCCAGCCATCCATTTACTTGAAAATAGTCATAGTTGTATAAACACGACCAAAAGAATATCCTATTTGAAGTTTAGCCACTCAAGTGCTACCTGGGCGGGCAAGTCCTTAGATGATTCATAAATGTTAAAATTCCGAAGGATCTTGATGTCAACTTTTAAAAATCTCGATCTCGGGAAAAAAATAGATTTCTTGCTCAAGTAAAGTATGAGGAGTCACCCAAGACCTTAGCCTAATTCTCTGGTAACACATAAGTAAACACACTGGAGCTATAGCCACAGTCAGGTAATAAAGATACTCTTTTTTGGGGCTACATATAATATAAAATTGATAACGATTAGGTAAAAAAAATGTTACTCTCATATTTTAAGTAAATTTACTTTTTCTATTCCTTTAGGATCAAATATATGTAAACATTCAAAGCCCGGAATAGAGGCAACCAACTGTCACCTTGTCAGTCTGAGATATCTGTTTTCAAATAGGGATTCAATTTTTGTTTTGTAAAGAAAAATTCTTATACGTTATTTAATATTTCCTGATGAGCCCTTTAGTTTTAGGTTTCATTAAAACATATATAGAAAACAATTTGAGGATTATATTTGATATAGAACTTTATCTTTGTATATTAATCTTGGTAACACGTACAGATGTTTCATGGTAGTAATAATTTTAGTCTCAGTAAAATATCACGTGAAACAGCATCTATTAAGCGATTACTCCACATTACAGATTTATCTCTACACGGTCATTATTCCTTTATCAAACTGGTGTTTTATTATGGGTACGGGTTTACTCCACCCACTAGTTAACGAGGACATAATAAGGTTAAAAACCTATAGAAGCTCGCCTGATGCTCAGTACATTCCGTGTTGTTGTAGCTAATGGTAATAATTTAACAAGATAAAGTCACTTAAGTCCGATGACCTGAATTAATCCAAATTTAAGTGTATTTCAAATGGGAAATAATATCAGGCATCCTTAACCATGGAAATTAGAAGCTGTTTTGATTAGTAGTCCAGACCAGGTGTGTCCGTCACTGATGGCCTTATAGGTGATGGGAGGTTCGCCCACATACACATCAGTCAAAATGAAACTCACTGCGTGTACCGGATAGTTCCTCTCCATAATGATTTGTTTTAAGTATATGTTAGTAATCGCGAAGTTAGTCTCATCATGTATAGTTCCCATCTTTATTATTTTAAACTGGTTTATAGCCTGTGTCGGTGTCTACACTATCACTCTACTTCTCTACCACAGCTTCTTAACTGGGGAACCACAAAGTATTTTCTAGAGGGTCGACTGATTAAAAACATAGATGGTCTCGGAGATGCCACGCGTTATAAAACAATTACTAAATACTTCTTCTTAATAAAGTTGATGCAATTCTGAGAGAGTATTTCACTTCCTCATTTACCGACTTATTAAATTACTGTATGGTTTTAATGGAATCATTTTATTGATAAAGTATATATATTCTTCATTGCTCTGCTTATTGTATTAGTATAAGAATAAATAAGTGACAAAGATATACAAGAGGAGTGAATTATTCATAATAAAATAGCTTTTATACATTAACCAATACTGTATATTAAGAGAAGTGAAGCTGTAATATATAAGCACCTTACAAACTTTATATAACAGAGACACCGTGACCTTACGGGGGGACTGACCATCAGGTTCTGCTGGTTCTGGGTACAAGTCTGAACAAATTTTCCGATGTCTCTTTGTTTAAGTTAAATTTCCCCCAAAAAATAATACTTTAACAAATCTCTTTTAACTTACAGAATCCAACATTTCAGGTTTAATTATAAATCAGATCATAATATCAGTGTTTACATATACACAAGAGTTGAGGCGTTTTCTTGTGTTGATGACAGCAGAACAATCTCGGGTGCCAGTGACGTCGGCCTATGGTAAATTCGGCCAAGTAACCTCGGCCCGCATCCAGTGGCAACCTCGGCCCGCATCCAGTGGTGACCTTGGCCCACATCCAGTGATAACCTTGGTTCACATCTAGTGGTAACCTCGGCCCACATTCAGTGGTGACCTCAGCACATTTTAGTGATTTCGTCCCATCATAATATTGGCCGAGATCACCATCAATAACTTTCTTTGGTAATAGTTAAGCCAAATGAAAAGTACCCAATGGTTAGGTTAGGTTAGGTTAGGTAAGGTTAGGTAAAAAGTTTAAAAGTAGTGAAATTAAAGATAAAGATCAAGTACACACGCACAGTAATTGATCACCATGGAGTGGTATAAGGAGCTCTGGTGCACCTGAAAGGGGTGACAAAACGAGGCTATTGTAAGGCTGGCAGATAAGGTCAAATATTATACCTTTCTATTTACATGTATAAGAAACTATGATGAAAATATTTGCCTAGATAACGGTGGACATCCCTCAAGTACCAAAAAATAAATATTACAATTCTTAGAGAGTGACATCCCGATCACCCATGAAACTCTTACATCACGAATATACATAAATTTATTGGAACATACTCGTTGGTTTTTGACATACTTTGATGAAATTTATTAATACATAGAGAACTTTATACATACGGTACGGATACGTGAATAAAAACATGCATGTAAAGGTAATCATATACATACCTGCCTACTGAGATACTGTACTGATCCTAGGAGGTTTTATACTCGACATTTCAGATTTTTCTTGTTGTTATATAAAGACCAACGGCGTGTGTATTCGGGAAAGTATTGTAACAGGTAAAAAAATATATATTTAAAAAAAAGGGGGGAAAAGGTAGTGAAACGTGGCGTGTGGTAACCGCAGAGATTTACCCCACCACCCCCGGTAATTGATGATACACACAACTGCTGGTCTAATGTGTTGTTGCTTTTTACAATCTTTACCCTTGGGTGATGTTCCTTAACTCGTATAATGGTATGTGTTATATACTTTATTAATGCAGCTCTGAGTTTTGATATTTGAGAATAAAAAGTAGTAATTCACCTCATAATTATCAGCTCAATGAGGTATTACAGGAAGTGGATGTATTGTCTATATAATGTTATGTATAATATCTTAGTAATGAATGTCATAAATAAAAGACCAGATAATGTTGTTAACAAAGGGGTCGTCAACTTGTGCTAAGGGGGAGGACGTCTCTGGATTATGTTGTCGAGGCTGTTACGTAAAACTAGACTCTGGAGCAAGGTGTTGTGGGAGTATATTTTAGAATCAGCTCTTCTCTATCAGCTTAACATAATTATTACAACAGCTGAATATCACTGGGCGAGTTTTTAGTCGAATCGTCTACTGCTTCAGTATTAGTGATATAATTTTTCAATTAATTTACATATCTTTTGTATAAATAGATTTATATTTTAATAATATACAAAATGATACTAATACGAAAAATTTTCTTTTTTTTTTTGCTCTCGGAACAGAATGTAATGTGTAGGTAAATATTGCTCGTGTAAATCGCCACGTGTCGAAGACCCATCAAGATGCTTCACACATGATGGATCAGTTAATACTTGAGAGAGTAAGAAGAGGCGACACATAACACAACAAAGAGGCAAAATCTTTCTGAGAGAACTATTAGGAACAAAATTAAGTTGTAATAAAGTTTTTTTTAGACTTTTTTCATCTTACTGCTTGTGTGAGTCAGCTCTGAAAATGTCTAAAGAATCTTCTAGATAATTAAATTATAAGTTGAAATGGAAAGCAACAAGGAAATATTGTTAAGCAGAAGAGACAAAAATATATCCACTATGAAATTTAAGCCAAATTACAAAATACATTTTACAGTCCAACAAAAAATTTAAAGAGCTGTTTTGACGTCATGTAAATTGTTTTATGAATATCCAAAATTTTATGTCGTATGTAATTTACATTTTATTTGTGGGTTGGCTATGGTGTTGCTATCAACTGATAATAGAATTTAGAGCACGTCATCATTTATTTGATCAGTATATAGTTGATTCACTTATTATTATTTTTCCTGAATATACATATATTATCAATCTTTTCTTTCGTTTTCTGTAAATTTAAATACCAACAAATCTTTCTCATCCCAGGTTGATATTCTCAACACCACATCTAGTGAGGACACACTCGCCGCCACTCACTGATTTAGTACCTCGTTTGGGTGCAAGTTTACCGATGTGTTTTTATTGAGAATGTTACTCATGAAGATATGAGTTTATTTTCCTTATAAGATAACTCTTCTTTGTCAAAATGTTTTATATTTAGATAAATTAGGTTATCGACTATGTAGAAGCAATTCGGAACTAATATGAGAGACGCTCCTGCAATATCGGTTACAATGGTATACGGCGACCATTACAATACAGGACGGTGGCAGTGAGTGAGACGAATTTGCTGGACGGAATAAGAGGGTGAAAGATAGTGTAGTGTACAGTTCATGGGAGGAGAGAGGTAGAAATACCGAGAGAGAGAGATGCTGTTATTAGGTATAGACAAGAGAAGAGGGATAGAACAACCTTCAATGTTTTGGTCAGATAGGGAGACATGTGGTAATATATGAATCAATTTGCTTACGATCATTATGGAATAGGTTGAAGATAGACTAAATCGAGACCCGAATAACTGTTGGGTAAGTTTGAACGAAGAATATGAAACAAAACACAAAAACAAGCTCTTTGATTAATCGAGCTGAAATGTGTTGTTCAGCGAGAGAGGTAATACTTTGTCGGTGCTGGTGATCTGAATACAAGGGTGTGGGTGGAGGAAATGGTAGTGGTGGTGTGGGCAGTTGAGGTATAAAGAACGGAAATGTATTTGAGGTTTCCTCTTTGTACATAATGTATTATAGTACTACACACAGGGAGAAGGGCTCTGAAACTGTCGTGGTTGAGCAAGTTTGTTCTGGAAGTAGAGCAAATAACATAAAACTGATAGAAGGATTATTCAATAGTTGTTTACATCACTACTCTGCTGCAAGTTATAGTTAGTATATGATAGAGATTCAGGAGGTGAAGTCCGTTCGAGAGGACCAGGTTGGAAAAGTTGGATAGCGATTATATTCGGTTTACTTCCAGGATATGTACTGTCAATATCAAATAGAAAGTGTAGGGAGACATTACACAGGCATCGTTTTCAAGGCGACCCATCACCAAAGAGTGAAGATACATTTGCAACAAGATGTTTTAAACTCCAGGAAGCTGTGACATAGGAAAAACATTGTGAAATGGAGAGTTCCAAGAAGTGCTGTTCCGGGATGTGAATATTGGATATTGAGAGATACGGTAAATGCCGATAGATGGTGCAAGATGCTGGCACTATCGACGGTACTTCGTCAACACAGCGACTTTGGAAATATATACTGTATGGACTAGAGAGAATAGGGAGATGTCACTGTAGTACCGGAAGTGTTAGGGTAAGGTTATAATTGTGGATTAATTTGATTGCTCTCCTCTGCTCTGCACCAAGCAGTGGTGACAAAGTGCCACGACACCACATCCTGCCCACATATGACAGCAGTAATTAATCTCGGTGAGCATCTGTTTCACGTAAACGCTTGCCAACTGTTTACCGGTTGAATAAGATATAAAATTGGGCCTGATGGATATGCCAAAATCAATGTTGAAATGTACTTTAGTTTAGTTGCGTTGATGGAAACAACGGTGGATAGATCCCACTAGTGACTAAACTATCCAAGCGAGATCCTCCGGAAGAGATGATGTCTGTTGTCTGCCACTGAAAACTTTATTTTGAGTGACTGAGGCAGTCAGAAGGGCTGAATCATCTGTACAAGCATGAACTGTTGTTTGTTGTCGGGGGAAAGTGGGCCATATGCAGAGAAAAAATATTAAAGTTACTGGAGCTGTGTCTAGTAAAAGCTCAGGATCTGTATGACATTACACCAAACGGGGCGGACATAGTGGAAGGATTAATACAGCGTCTGATGTTGAGGTGTGAAACATGAGGTTACAATAATAGAATGACAAGACACAAACTAACTTGGAAATAATTATCTTGAGGTTCGGGTGAGGAAGATCAAGAGAAGACAGAGTGAGGACTGTAACATTAAAAGATCATTTGGTAGAGAGGTAAATGTCTGAATAAGTAAAGCAGAGATTGTGTTGATGCTTGAAATTATGGAGATAATAGAATAGGATGACTGAATAATTGAGGCAGATAGAAGACAAGTAGATACGAAGAGAGCAGTAGATATACAGTGTAGTAGGCAGCTGTCAAACAGGGAGGTACTACCGCCTAGGAAGATATTGGAAGCATAATGTGTTGTCTAATGGTAGACCCTGCTGTCATATGGCATCACGAATATTGTGACCAAGTCCCAAGTTGCTCATCTGACTTTTTGCCTCATTTACACACAATTGCAGGGTCTCAATTGTTTCTCTTACTTGAGAACACAACATACATATACTGTAGTGTGGCGTTTCCCACTATTGATTGTTTTCTTTGTATTTCTTTATTATTATTGTTATTATTAGTGTTATTATTATTATTATCATTATTATTTTATTTTACTTTTGATTACAATTTTTATTTACTATGAATTACTGTATTATTATTATTATTATTATTATTATTATTATTATTATTATTATTATTATTATTATTATCATTATTTTATTTTCGCCCCCAGGTCCCGATGTGGGTCAGTGATCTGTGCCCGGGTGGGCTAATCCCCGTACAAAAAAAAAAAAAAAAAAAAAAACCTCCATGTATGATTTGAGAGACGAAGAAATCTGGGGTTGTTTTTATGATCCATTTTGATAGTCAGCGACAAACGACTTACTGTATTTGTGGTACATAAAGCGAATAAAGACAGTTTATGTTGTTTAAGAGCATTTCCGTTTCCAATAATATTTCATCATAACACAGTACTGAACATTGTAACTGTAAATACTTGTCTTTATGAATAACATTGCACATCTTATCTGGGGTCATTACGTAACTGACAGTATGTCTGTTTTTCAGTGTCGAATGGTCGGTCAGTCGACATATACTTCACACCTTGTCAGGACCCATCACTTACCTTCCCACACCTCCGACAGTTTTATAGTTAATACTTTAAGCTGAGGAAACCATTAGTGTCCCGCCAGCTTGTCTGGACACAAACCCATAAATTTGGTGGTGAGGGAACGCTAGACAAGACTAAGTACACAGCCCATCAGTTAATGCCTTGGCTTCTTGCCAAAAGTTAACCACCAGCACTTAATTTGACAAACATATTGGATATAACTAAACTACGTAATCTTTTAAATGCGGGAGTCAATTACTGTAATGCGGTGATAAGGTGATAACTGAGGCCTGTGTTGTCGCCACAACTAAGAGGGGCCTCATAGCGTTCCACAAAACAAACTATAAATAACAATACTTCCCCTGTAGTATCGATATATTTATTAAGGAAGGTTTTGGTTTTCGTAGCAAAAAGTCCAGGAATGAAGATCATTTTAGTTAAGACGCAAAGACAAATCCCCGCTTCTCACTCAATTTAGGTAATGCAGTTGTTAGTAAACTGCTTCCCGCCTGAGTTAATGTGCATGAACATAACACTCTTACAACTGCTGTGTGTGCACTGTGCCGCACAAATGTCCCTCTTACATACCTGGACAGATATATTTACTCTAATAATTTATCTATTCAGGTAATTAGCGAAAATGTAGAAAACAATTCATATAATCTTCGTATTTGTTTATTTCGAACATTATATCCAGCATTTTGAGCGAGTACACGTAATGAAATATGATTTATGTATTTGATAATGTTTTTCGAATCAATTTCCAAGAAGGATTATTTGTATATTTCATTCATAACACTGGTCAACAAAGTTTTTGTTGCATTGCTATAAACACTTGATTCTACCTAATTTGGGTGTGCTGATCTCATATCTGAAGTTAGTTTCTTTCTGTAAGCTCTAGTTTTTTTGCAATCAAGGTATTTTGAAATTTCAAAATTTCGTCTTCGTCTTATTGACCTCGTCGTCTATCTTGAAAAATATGTCATTAAACTGTCATTAAATTAGCTGGGTAATAAACAATAAAATATTACATATTCTAAATTTATTCAACAACACAATTTGAAACATGTTCCATCTAAAACAAAGGTTGAAATTTGTATAAAACTCATTGTTAGGTAAGAAATTTGTTACTATGAGGAGACAAAGCCCAATCACATTTTAGCCAGGTAGGAATTTGCGCTTGAAGCTCTTGCGTTTGTGAAATGTCTCAGGGCACTCTCGTTTAATGCTCCAGCAGTAGTCTGCCATCATATGCTTGTCCCATCTCCCTTGGTAGCGGTCTTCCATGGTCTTGAGATCCTGATGAAACCGCTCGCCTTGCTCGTCACTTACTGCCCCTAGGTTCTCAGGGAATCTATCAAGATGACTATATAGGAAATGGAGTTTGACACTCATATTGCATCCAAGGTCATGAAAGGCTGACAACATGGTTGCGACAAGGGTTTCATAGTTGTCAGCCTGTTTATTACCAAGAAAGTTTTCCATTACCGCCACAAATGAAAGCCATGCACCCCTTTCCTTGTCGTCCATCTTTCTGACAAAGTCTTGATCACGTACAAGTGCACGAATTTGTGGTCCATCAAACACACCTGCCTTTATCTTCTCAAATGACAAAGCAGGGTGAGCAGAGACTATGTGTTGGAAGCATTCACCATCAGTATTTAATGCTCTGACAAACTGTTTCATCAGGCCCAGCTTGATATGGAGAGGAGGAAATATGATCTTTTCTCGACTGACGATTGGATCATTGACAATGTTTGGCATACCAGCTTCCAGAGTCTCACGTAAGGGCCACTCCTTCAGGTTCCAATGCCTGTCTCTAGCTCGGCTGTCCCACATGCAAAGAAAGCAGGGATACTTTGTAAATCCTCTTTGTTGGCCAAGAAGGAAGTTCACCATTTTGAGGTCAACACAAATTGTCCAGTTGTGCTCATGGTATTTTAGCAGGTGAATCACAGTTTTAATGTCATTATACTCCTCTTGTAAGCACACAGAATGACCCACTGGAACAGCTGCATAGACATTACCATTATGTAGTAGCACACACTTCAGGCTACGCTTACAACTATCTAGAAATAATCGCCAGTCATTTGGACTATACAATGGAATCCCTAATTCCTGGAGAAGACCCGGGATATTATGACAGTAAACAAACTTATTCTCCTCTGTAAAGAATGGCACAAAATCCTGTTCCCGCTTTCTGAGGTCTGAAACTTTTGTGGTCTGGTTCAGTAGAGCCTTTTCTTGCAACCTAGAAGCTAGAACTTTTTGGAGAGACCCAAATCACGCACAAGGTCATTCAGCTCTGGCTGACTAAACTTCTGAGGGGTTGATGACTCTGGTGTACCATCAGAAGAATCGTCGGAATCTGCAAGTATTTCTTGAGTTTCATGTTCACTCTCTTGGTCTTTGTCGCTTCCCTCCTCTTCAGCTGGAGACAACCCATTAAAAACTGGAACTGGTAGCTCATCAGAGTGCAAAGTAGGTCGAATTGCTGAAGGGATACTAGGATACGATATTTTATGTCTGTTTTTCTTGCCAACACCCTTCGTATTGATCAGACAAAAATAGCAGTCAGTTGTGTGGTCCTTCGGTTCTCGCCAGGTCATGGGAATTCCGAACGGTAAGCCCTTACGTTTTCCTTTTGTCCAGTCACGCAGCATTTCTTCGCAGTTATGACACACAGCATGTGGAGCCCATTTTTTGTCTTGGTCGCCAAGAGTAAGTCCGAAGTACGCTTTATAGCCGCGCCTCACAAACGATGTTATATTGGGCCTCTGACGAATAAGCGTGAAGTATCCACAAATATAACAGAAGGCATCAGGTTTGTTCACACATTGATTTCTCTTTGTAGCCATGACCAAATCTGAAAGAAAAAACAGACAAAATTATATCTCCCTATTGATACCATAATCGTGTAATTAATTAATTTGACCGCAAACGGCTAGAATGTAAAACCTCAAATTACATGAAAACTGGAGCATGCAGAACAAAACTGGTTTCAAATATGAAATCAGCAGATCAAAAATGGTAAGAAACAGTAAAGAAATCTCATGCAACTGGGAATTATAAAAAATTTGTTGTCCTGTGATAATCCTTGGTTTTAACAAAATTAACATATGTGTCAAGCAGATGAAAAAAAAAGGGGTTTTACCAGGAAATAAATGTTTAACAGTCAATAAGAAAGCCTACAGCTACCTTCCTTATGTAACGCTGAAGGCATATCCTCGGTATGTAAGATTATACGCTGTGAGACTTACAGCTAAGACTCCTGGAGTGAGCTTTAGTTAACGACAAAGTTCATAAGTGAGTGTGGGGGGTGAGTGGTGGCCAAGATGTGGAGGAGGGGGATATGTGGTGGCCAAGACGTGAAGGAGAGGAGTGAGTGGTGGCCAAATCATGGTGAAGGGAGGTGAATGGTGGCCAAGACATGGAGGAGGGAAGTGCGTGTGGCCAAGACGTGGAGGAGGGAGGTGAGTGGTGGCCAAGACATGGAGGAGGGAGGTGAGTGGTGGCCAAGACGTGGAGGAGGGAGGTGAGTGGTGGCCAAGACGTGGAGGAGGGAGGTGTGTGGTGGCCAAGACGTGGAGGAGGGAGGTGAGTGGTGGCCAAGATGTGGAGGAGGGAGGTGAGTGGTGGCCAAGACGTGGAGGAGGGAAGTATGTGGTGGCCAAGACGTGGAGGAGGGAGGTGAGTGGTGGCCAAGACGTGGAGGAGGGAGGTGAGTGGTGGCCAAGACGTGGAGGAGGGAGGTGAGTGGTGGCCAAGACGTGGAGGAGGGAGGTATGTGGTGGCCAAGACGTGGAGGAGGGAGGTGAGTGGTGGCCAAGACGTGGAGGAGGGAGGTGAGTGGTGGCCAAGACGTGGAGGAGGGAGGTGTGTGGTGGCCAAGACGTGGAGGAGGGAGGTGTGTGGTGGCCAAGACGTGGAGGTAGTACTCACAACTTCTTCCTCAATTAAAAATTAGAAATTATTTATTCCAGAAAAATATAAAATAAGACTGAAATAAATTTAGCATTGATGTATGGTAGAATCAGTACCGGTATAGAGCGAATAACATCAGGTATAAATTAATAAGGTAAAACATTGAGTTATTTAATTGTAAGTAAACACACGAAATGTCACTGATTTAGGTGTTTAAAGAACATTAACTCCTGGAGATGTTTATATTAGAAGTGACATAAGTCATCCCCACCCCAGTCCAGGAATGTCCCTCTCAGGACTCACATAAATCCCTAATATTTCATATAATCAGTTATAGTACCTAGTTATATTCTAGATGCAAACTTTCTATATTTCTTTAATATTTCATCTATTTTCCTATTTTTAAACATCCACTCTATTTGCTTGGGGACAATATTTATATGGGCATTCCAGTATATAATGTGGCAGGGTATGGGATCTGGGTGTTCTACAAACTCTACATTCTTTATCCTGTTCACTTCTCTCAGCTCCAAGTTCCCAATAATATTTATATCCTAATCTTACCCTCATATACACTGAATCTTTCCACCTACTTCCATCTTTCCCATATGTAAATTTTGTGTTCATGAGAACATGGTGGTAATGTTTCATTGTTTCACTTTTCTCGTATATTTCATTCCTTTTGAAATTACCTTCTATTGATTGTATTTTCCGTAATTTGCTCCTTAATTGTTTCAAGGTTTTAGTACATATTATGTCGATCTCGGCCTTTTCCGTGGCTCTTTTTGCTATTATATCTACTGCTTCATTAAGACCAATCCCCACATGTGAAGGGACCCATACAAATTGAACATTATGGCTGTGTCAGGACAAATGACTGCTGCCTCCTGGTGACCACCGCTGTATGAGGACAAATGACTGCTGCCTCCTGGTGACCACCGCTGTATGAGGACAAATGACTGCTGCCTCCTGGTGACCACAGCTGTGTCAGGACAAATGACTGCTACCTCCTGGTGACCACCGCTGTCAGGACAAATGATTGCTGCCTCTTGGTGACAACCACTGTGTCAGGACAAATGACTGCTTCCTCCTGGTGACCACCACTGTGTCAGGACAAATGACTGCTGCCTCTTGGTGACCACCACTGTCTCAAGACAAATGACTGCTGCCTCTTGGTGACCACCACTGTGTCAGGACAAATGACTGCTGCCTCTTGGTGACAACCACTGTGTCAGGATAAAGGACTGCTACCTCCTGGTGACCACCACTGTGTCAGGACAAATGACTGCTGCCTCTTGGTGACCACCACTGTCTCAAGACAAATGACTGCTGCCTCTTGGTGACCACCACTGTGTCAGGACAAATGACTGCTGCCTCTTAGTGACCACCACTGTGTCAGGACAAATGACTGATGCCTCTTGGTGACGACCACTGTGTCAGGACAAATGACTGCTGCCTCTTGGTGACCACCGCTGTATCAGACCAAATGACTGCTACCTCCAGGTGACCACCACTGTGTCAGGACAAATGACTGCTGCCTCCTGGTGACCACCGCTGTGTCAGAACAAATGACTGCTGCCTCATGGTGACCATCGCTGTGTCAGAACAAATAACAGCTGCCGCCTGGTGACCACCAATGTGTCAGAACAAAAAACCGCTGCCTTCTGGTGACCACCGCTGTGTCAGAAGAAACGGCTACTGCCTCCAGGTGACCATCGCTGTGTCAGAACAAATAACCGCTGGCTCCTGGTGACCACCACTGTGTCACAACAAATGACCGCTGCCTCCTGGTGACCACAGCTGTGTCAGAAGAAATGACTGCTGCATCCTGGTGACCACCGCTGTATCAGAACAAATGACTGCTGCCTCCTGGTGACCACTGCTGTGTCAGAACAAATGACTGCTGCCTCCTCGTGTCCACCACTGTATGAGAACAAATGACTGCTGCCTCCTCGTGACCACCACTGTATCAGAACAAATGACTGCTGCCTCCTGGTGACCACTGCTGTGTCTGAACAAATGACAGCTGCCTCCTGATGACCACAGCTGTATCAGGACAAAGGACTGCTGCCGCCTGGTGACCACAGCTGTGTCAGGACAAATGATTGCATCCTCCTGGTGACCACCGCTGCCAGGACAAATGACTGCTGCCCCTTGGTGACCAAGACTGTGTCAGGACAAATGACTGCTGCCTCTTGGTGACACCCACTGTGCCAGGACAAATGACTGCTGCCTTTTGATGACCACCACTGTGTCAGAACAAATGACTGCTGCCTCTCGGTAACCACCACTGTGTCAGGATAAATGACTGCTGCCTCTTGGTGACCAACACTGTGTCAGGACAAATGGCTGCTGACTCCAGGTGACCACCGCTGTATCAGAACAAATGACTGCTGCCTCCTGGTGACCACTGCTGTATCAGACCAAATGACTGCTGCCTCCTGGTGACCACCGCTGCATCAGAACAAATGACTGCTGCCTCCTGGTGACCACCGCTGTGTCAGGACAAATGACTGCTGCCTCCCGGTGACAACCACTGTATCAGGACAAAGGACTGCTGACTCCGCGTGACCACCGCTGTATGAGGACAAATGACTGCTGCCTCCTGGTGACCACCACTGTGTCAGGACATATGACTGTCGCCTCCTGGTGACCACCGCTGTGTCAGAACAAATAACCGCTGCCTTCTGGTGACCACCGCTGTGTCAGAAGAAATGATTGCTGCCTCCTGGTGACCACCGCTGCATCAGAACAAATGACTGCTGCCTCCTGGTGACCACCGCTGTATCAGACGAAATGACTGCTGCCTCCTGGTGACCACTGCTGTATCAGACCAAATGACTGCTGCCTCCTCGTGACCACCGCTGTATCAGACGAAATGACTGCTGCCTCCTGATGACCACCGCTGTGTCAGGACAAGTGACTCCTGCCTCCCGGTGACCACCACTGTATTAGGACAAAGGACTGCTGCCTCATGGTGACCACCACTGTGTCAGGACAAATGACTGCTGCCTCCCGGTGACCACCAATGTATCAGGACAAAGGACTGTTGCCTCCTCGTGACCACCGCTGTATGAGGACAAATGACTGCTGCCCCCTGGTGACCACCGCTGTGTTAGACCAAATGACTGCTGCCTCCTGGTGACCACCAATGTATCAGGACAAAGGATTGCTGCCTCCTGGTGACCACCGCTGTGTCAGGATAAATGACTGCTGCCTCTTGGTGACCACCGCTGTGTCAGATGAAATGACTGCTGCCTCCTGGTGACCACCCCTGTGTCAGGATAAATGACCGCTGCCTCCTGGTGACCACCACTGTGTCAGAACAAATTACCGCTGCCTCCTTGTGACCACCGCTGTGTCAGGAGAAATGACTGCTGCATCCTGGTGACCACCACTGTATCAGGACAAATGACTTCTGCCTCCGAGTGACCACCTCTGTATGAGGACAAATGACTGGTGACCGCCGCTGTGTCAGGACAAATGAGTGCTGCCTCCTGGTGACCACCGCTGTATGAGGAAAAATGACTGCTGCCTCCTGGTGACCACAGCTGTGTCAGGAAAAATGACTGCTACCACCTGGTGACCACCACTGTCAGGACAAATGACTGCTGACTCTTGGTGACAACCACTGTGTCAGGACAAATGACTGCTACCTCCTGGTGACCAACACTGTGTCAGGACAAATGACTGCTGCCTCTTGGTGACCACCACTGTGTCAGGACAAATGACTGCTGCCTCTTGGTGACCACCACTGTGTCAGGACAAATGATTGCTGCCTCTTGCTGACCACCACTGTGTCAGGACAAATGACTGCTTCGTCTTGATGACGCCCACTGTGTCAGGACATATGACTGCTGCCTCTTGGTGAACACCGCTGTATGAAAGCAAATGACTGCTACCTCCAGATGACCACCACTGTGTCAGGACAAATGACTGCTGCCTCCTGGTGACCACCGCTGTGTCAGAACAAATGACTGATGCCTCCTGGTGACCACCACTGTGTCAGGACAAATGACTGCTTCCTCCTGGTGGCCACCACCGTGTCAGGGCAAATGAATGCTGCCTCCTGGTGACCATCACTGTGTCAGAACAAATAACCGCTGCCTCCTGGTGACCACCACTGTATCAGAACAAATAACCGCTGCCTCCTGGTGACCACCGCTGTGTCAGAAGAAATGAGTGCTGCCTCTTTGTGACCATCGCTGTGTCAGAACAAATAACAGCTGCCTCCTGGTGACCACCACTGTGTCAGGACAAATGACTGCTGCCTCCTGGTGACCACCACCGTTTCAGGACAAATGTCTGCTGCCTCCTGGTGACCATCGCTGTTTCAGAACAAATAACCGCTCCCTCCTGGTGACAACCGCTGTGTCAGAAGAAATGACTGCTGCCTCCTGGTGACCACCGCTGTATCGGAACAAATGACTGCTGCCTCCTGGTTACCACCCTTGTGTTAGAACAAATGACTGCTGCCTCCTCGTGTCCACCGCTGTATCAGAGCAAATGACTCCTGCCACCTCGTGACCACCGCTGTATCAGCACAAATGACTGCTGCCTCTTAGTGACCTCTGCTGTGTCAGGACAAATGACTGCTGCCTCCCTGTGACCACCACTGTATCAGGACAAAGGACTGCTGCCTCATGGTGACCACCGCTGCATGAGAACAAATAACTGCTGCCTCCTGGTGACCACCGCTGTGTCAGGAGAAAGGATTGCTGCCTCCTGGTGACCACCGCTGTGTTAGACCAAATGACTGCTGCCTCCTGGTGACCACCAATGTATCAGGACAAAGAGCTGCTGCCTCCTGGTGACCACCGCTGTGTCGGGTCAAATGACTGCTGCCTCCTGGTAACCACCGCTGTATCAGGACAAAGGACTGCTACCTCCTGGTGGCCACCACTGTGTCAAGAGAAATGATTGCTGCGTCCTGGTGACCATCGCTGTGTCAGAACAAATAACCACTGCCTGCTGGTGACCACCACTGTGTCAGAACAAATAGCCGCTGCCTCCTAGTGACCACCGCTGTGTCAGAAGAAATGACTGCGTCCTCCTGGTGACCATCGCTGTGTCAGAACAAATAACCGCTGCCTCCTGGTGACCACCACTGTGTCAGGACAAATGACTGCTGCCTCCTGGTGACCACCGCTGAGTCAGAACAAATAACCGCTGCCTTGTGGTGACCTCCGCTGTGTCAGAAGAAATGATTGCTGCCTCCTGGTGACCACCGCTGTATCAGAACAAATGGCTGCTGCCTCCTGGTGACCACTGCTGTATCAGACCAAATGACTGCTGCTTCCTGGTGACCACCGCTATATGAGAAGAAATGACTGCTGCCTCCTGGTGACCACCGTTATGTCAGGACAAATGACTGCTGTCTCCTCGTGACCACCGCTGTATGAGGACAAATGACTACGGCCTCCTGGTGACCACCGCTGTCTTAGACCAAATGACTGCTGCCTCCTGGTGACCACCAATGTATCAGGACAAAGGATTGCTGCCTCCTGGTGACCACCGATGTGTCAGGACAAATGACTGCTGCCTCCTGGAGACCACCACTGTATCAGGACAAAAGACTGCTGCCTCCTGGTGACCACCAATGTATCAGGACAAGGGATTGCTGCCTCCTGGTGACCATCGCTGTGTCAGGACAAATGACTGCTGCCTCCTGGTGACCACCGCTGTATCAGGAGAAAGGGTTGCTGCCTTCTGGTGACCACCGCTGTGTCAGGACAAATGACTGCTGCCTCCTGGTGACCACCGCTGTATCAGGAGAAAGGACTGCTGCCTTCTGGTGACCACACCTGTGTCAGAACAAATGTCTGCTGCCACCTGGTGGCCACCACTGTGTCAGGACAAATGACTGCTGCCTCTTGGTGACCATCGCTGAGTCAGAACAAATAACCGCTGCCTTCTGGTGACCACCGCTGTGTCAGAAGAAATGACTGCTGTCTCCTGGTGACCACCGTTGTGTCAGAAGAAATGACTGCTGCCTCCTCGTGACAACCGCTGTATCATTACAAATGACTACTGCGTCGTGGTGACCACCGCTGTATCTGAACAAATGAATGCTGCTTCCTGCTGACCACCGCTGTGTCAGAACAAATGACTGCTGCCTCCTGGTGACCACCGCTGTATCAGAACAAATGACTGCTGCCTCCTGGTGACCACCGCTGTTTCAGGATAAATGACTGCTGCCTCTTGGTGACCACTACTTTGTCAGAACAAATAACTGATGCCTCATGGTGACCACCACTGTGTCAAGACAAATGACTGCTGCCTCCTGGTGGCCACCACCGTGTGAGGGCAAATGACTGCTGCCTCCTGCTGACCACAGCTGTGTCAGAAGAAATGACTGCTGCCTCCTGGTGACCACCGCTGTATCTTAACAAATGACTGCTGCCTCCTGCTGACCACCGCTGTGTCAGAACAAATGACTGCTGCCTCCTGGTGACCACCGCTGTATCAGAACAAATGACTGCTGCCTCCTGGTGACCACCGCTGTGTCAGGATAAATGACTGCTGCCTCTTGGTGACCACCGCTTTGTCAGAACAAATGACTGATGCCTCCTGGTGACCACCACTGTGTCAAGACAAATGACTGCTGCCTCCTGGTGGCCACCACCGTGTGAGGGCAAATGACTGCTGCCTCCTGGTGACCACCGTTATGTCAGGACAAATGACTGCTGACTCCCGGTGACCACCACTGTATTAGGACAAAGGACTGCTGCCTCCTCGTGACCACCGCTGTATGAGGACAAATGACTGCTGCCACCTGGTGACCACCGCTGTGTTAGACCAAATGACTGCTGCCTCCTGGTGACCACCAATGTATCAGGACAAAGGATTGCTGCCTCCTGGTTACCACCGATGTGTCAGGACAAATGACTGCTGCCCCCTGGAGACCACCAATGAATCAGGTCAAGGGATTGCTGCCTCCAGGTGACCACTTCTGTGTCAGGACAAATTACTGCTGCCTCCTGGTGACCACCGCTGTATCAGGAGAAAGGACTGCTGCCTTCTGGTGACCACCGCTGTGTCAGGACAAATGACTGCTGCCACCTGGTGGCCACCACTGTGTCAGAAGAAATGACTGCTGCCTCCTGGTGACCACCGTTGTGTCAGAAGAAATGACTGCTGCCTCCTCGTGACAACCGCTGTATCATTACAAATGACTACTGCATCCTGGTGACCACCGCTGTGTCAGAACAAATGACTGCTGCCTCCTGGAGACCACCGCTGAATCAGAACAAATGACTGCTGCCTCCTGGTGACTATCGCTGTGTTAGGAGAAATGACTGCTGCCTCTTGTTGACCACCGCTGTGTCAGAAGAAATGACTGCTGCCTCCTGGTGACCATCGCTGTGTCAGAACAAATAACCGCTGCCTCCTGGTGACCACCACTGTGTCAGAACAGATAACCGCTGCATCCTGGTGACCACCGCTGTGTCAGAAGAAATGACTGCTGCCTCCTGGTGACCACCGCTGTGTCAGAACAAATACCCGCAGCCTCCTCGTGACCACCACTGTGTCAGGACAAATGACTGCTGCCTCCTGCTGACCACCACTGTGTCACGACAAATGACTGCTGCCTCCTGGTGACCACCGCTGTGTCAGAACAAATAACCGCTGCCTCCTGCTGACCACAGCTGTGTCAGAAGAAATGACTGCTGCCTCCTGGTGACCACCGCTGTATCTGATCAAATGACTGCTGCCTCCTGCTGACCACCGCTGTGTCAGAACAAATGACTGCTGCCTCCTGGTGACCACCGCTGTATCAGAACAAATGACTTCTGCCTCCTGGTGACTACCGCTGTGTCAGGATAAATGACTGCTGCCTCTTGGTGACCACCCCTATGTCAGAACAAATGACTGATGCCTCCTGGTGACCACCACTGTGTCAAGACAAATGACTGCTGCCTCCTGGTGGCCACCACCGTGTGAGGGCAAATGAATGCTGCCTCCTGGTGACCATCACTGTGTCAGAACAAATAACCGCTGCCTCCTGGTGACCACCACTGTATCAGAACAAATAACCGCTGCCTCCTGGTGACCACCGCTGTATCAGAAGAAATGAGTGCTGCCTCTTTGTGACCATCGCTGTGTCAGAACAAATAACAGCTGCCTCCTGGTGACCACCACTGTGTCAGGACAAATAACTGCTGCCTCCTGGTGACCACCAATGTTTCAGGACAAATGACTGCTGCCTCCTGGTGAAAATCGCTGTTTCAGAACAAATAACCGCTGCCTCCTGGTGACCACCGCTGTGTCAGAAGAAATGACTGCTGCCTTCTGGTGACCCCCGCTGTATCACAACAAATGACTGCTGCCTCCTGGTGACCACCGCTGTGTTGGAACAAATGACTGCTGCCTCCTCGTGTCCACCCCTGTATCAGAACAAATGACTGCTGCCTCCTCGTGACCACCGCTGTATCAGCATAAATGACTGCTGCCTCTTGGTGACCACTACTGTGTCAGGACAAATGACTGTTGCCTCCCGGTGACCACCACTGTATCAAGGACAAAGGACTGCTGCCTCATCGTAACCACCGCTTCATGAGGACAAATGACTGCTGCCTCCTGGTGACCACTGCTGTGTCAGGACAAATGACTGCTGCCTCCTGGTGACCACTGCTGTATCAGGACAAATGACTGTTGCCTCCCTGTGACCACCACTGTATCAGGGCAAAGGACTGCTGCCTCATGGTGACCACCGCTGCATGAGGACAAATAACTGCTGCCCTCTGGTGACCACCGCTGTGTCAGGAGAAAGGATTGCTGCCTCCTGGTGACCACCGCTGTGCTAGACCAAATGACTTCTGCCTCCTGGTGACCACCGCTGTATCAGGACAAAGGACTGCTACCTCCTGGTGGCCACCACTGTGTAAGAACAAATGACTCCTGCCTCCTGGTGACCATCACTGCGTCAGAACAAATTACCACTGCCTCCTGGTGACCACCACTGTGTCAGAACAAATAACCGCTGCCTCCTGGTGACCACGGCTGTGTCAGAAGAAATGACTGCTTCCTCCTGGTGACCATCCCTGTGTCAGAACAAATAACCGCTGCCTCCTGGTGACCACCGCTGTGTCAGAAGAAATGACTGCTGCCTCCTGGTGACCACCGCTGTGTCAGGATAAATGACTGCTGCCTCTTGGTGACCACCGCTTTGTCAGAACAAATGACTGATGCCTCCTGGTGACCACCACTGTGTCAAGACAAATGACTGCTGCCTCCTGGTGGCCACCACCGTGTGAGGGCAAATGAATGCTGCCTCCTGGTGACCATCACTGTGTCAGAACAAATATCCGCTGCCTCCTGGTGACCACCACTGTATCAGAACAAATAACCGCTGCCTCTTGGTGACCACCGCTTTGTCAAAACAAATGACTGATGCCTCCTGGTGACCACCACTGTGTCAGGACAAATGACTGCTGCCTCCTGGTGACCACCAATGTTTCAGGACAAATGACTGCTGACTCCTGGTGACCATCGCTGTTTCAGAACAAATAACCGCTGCCTCCTGGTGACCACCGCTGTGTCAGAAGAAATGACTGTTGCCTCCTGGTGACCACCAATGTTTCAGGACAAATGACTGCTGACTCCTGGTGACCATCGCTGTTTCAGAACAAATAACCGCTGCCTCCTGGTGACCACCGCTGTGTCAGAAGAAATGACTGCTGCCTCCTGGTGACCCCCGCTGTATCACAACAAATGACTGCTGCCTCCTGGTGACCACCGCTGTGTTGGAACAAATGACTGCTGCCTCCTCGTGTCCACCGCTGTATCAGAACAAATGACTGCTGCCTCCTCGTGACCACCTCTGTATCAGCATAAATGACTGCTGCCTCTTGGTGACCACTGCTGTGTCAGGACAAATGACTGTTGCCTCCCGGTGACCACCACTGTATCAGGATAAAGGACTGCTGCCTCATCGTAACCACCGCTATATGAGGACAAATGACTGCTGCCTCCTGGTGACCACTGCTGTGTCAGGACAAATGACTGCTGCCTCCTGGTGACCACAGCTGTATCAGGACAAATGACTGTTGCCTCCCTGTGACCACCACTGTATCAGGACAAAGGACTGCTGCCTCATGGTGACCACCCTGCATGAGGACAAAGAACTGCTGCCCCCTGGTGACCACCGCTGTGTCAGGAGAAAGGATTGCTGCCTCCTGGTGACCACCGATGTGTTAGACCAAATGACTGCTGCCTCCTGGTGACCAGCAATGTATCAGGACAAAGAACTACTGCTCCTGGTGACCACCGCTGTGTCGGGACAAATGACTGCTGCCTCCTGGTAACCAAAGCTGTATCAGGACAAAGGACTGCTACCTCCTGGTGGCCACCCACTGTGTAAAGACAAATGACTCCCGCCTCCTGGTGACCATCGCTGTGTCAGAACAAATAACCACTGCCTCCTGGTGACCACCACTGTGTCAGAACAAATAACCGCTGCCTCCTGGTGACCACGGCTGTGTCAGAAGAAATGATTGCTGCCTCCTGGTGACCATCGCTGTGTTAGGAGAAATGACTGCTGCCTCTTGTTGACCACCGCTGTGTCAGAAGAAATGACTGCTGCCTCCTGGTGACCATCGCTGTGTCAGAACAAATAACCGCTGCCTCCTGGTGACCACCACTGTGTCAGAACAGATAACCGCTGCCTCCTGGTGACCACCGCTGTGTCAGAAGAAATGACTGCTGCCTCCTGGTGACCATCGCTGTGTCAGAACAAATACCCGCAGGCTCCTCGTGACCACCACTGTGTCAGGACAAATGACTGCTGCCTCCTGGTGACCACCACTGTGTCACGACAAATGACTGCTGCCTCCTGGTGACCACCGCTGTGTCAGAACAAATAACCGCTGATTCCTGCTGACCACAGCTGTGTCAGAAGAAATGACTGCTGCCTCTTGGTGACCACCGCTGTATCTGAACAAATGACTGCTGCCTCCTGCTGACCACCGCTGTGTCAGAACAAATGACTGCTGCCTCCTGGTGACCACCGCTGTATCAGAACAAATGACTGCTGCCTCCTGGTGACTACCGCTGTGTCAGGATAAATGACTGCTACCTCTTGGTGACCACCCCTATGTCAGAACAAATGACTGATGCCTCCTGGTGACCACCACTGTGTCAAGACAAATGACTGCTGCCTCCTGGTGACCGCCGCTGTATCAGGAGAAAGGACTGCTGCCTTCTGGTGACCACAGCTGTGTCAGAACAAAAGACTGCTGCCACCTGGTGGCCACCACTGTGTCAGGAAAAATTTCTGCTGCCTCTTGGTGAACATCGCTGAGTCAGAACAAATAACCGCTGCCTCCTGGTGACCACCGCTGTGTCAGAAGAAATTACTTCTGCCTCCTGGTGACCACCACTGTGTCACGACAAATGACTGCTGCCTCCTGGTGACCACCGCTGTGTCAGAACAAATTACCGCTGCCTCCAACTGACCACAGCTGTGTCAGAAGAAATGACTGCTGCCTCCTGGTGACCACCGCTGTATCTGAACAAATGACTGCTGCCTCCTGCTGACCACCGCTGTGTCAGAACAAATGACTGCTGCCTCCTGGTGACCACCGCTGTATCAGAACAAATGACTGCTGCCTCCTGGTGACCACCGCTGTGTCAGGATAAATGACTGCTGCCTCTTGGTGACCACCGCTGTGTCAGAACAAATGACTGATGCCTCCTGGTGACCACCACTGTGTCAAGACAAATGACTGCTGCCTCCTGGTGGCCACCACCGTGTGAGGGCAAATGAATGCTGCCTCCTGGTGACCATCACTGTGTCAGAACAAATAACCGCTGCCTCCTGGTGACCACCACTGTATCAGAACAAATAACCGCTGCCTCCTGGTGACCACCGCTGTATCTGAAGAAATGAGTGCTGCCTCTTTGTGACCATCGCTGTGTCAGAACAAATAACAGCTGCCTCCTGGTGACCACCACTGTGTCAGACCAAATAACCGCTGCCTCCTGGTGACCACCGCTGTATCAGGAGAAAGGACTGCTGCCTTCTGGTGACCACCGCTGTTTCAGAACAAATAACCGCTGCCTCCTGGTGACCACCGCTGTGTCAGAAGAAATGACTGCTGCCTCCTGGTGACCCCCGCTGTCTCACAACAAATGACTGCTGCCTCCTGGTGACCACCGCTGTGTTCGAACAAATGACTGCTGCCTCCTCGTGTCCACCGCTGTATCAGAACAAATGACTGCTGCCTCCTCGTGACCACCGCTGTGTCAGGACAAATGACTGCTGCCTCCTGGTGACCACCGCTGTATCAGGAGAAAGGACTGCTGCCTTCTGGTGACCACCGCTGTGTCAGGACAAGTGACTGCTGCCTCCTGGTGACCACCGCTGTATGAGGAGAAAGGACTGCTGCCTTCTGGTGACCACAGCTGTGTCAGAACAAATTATTGCTGCCACCTGGTGGCCACCACTGTGTCAGGAAAAATGACTGCTGCCTCTTGGTGACCATCGCTGAGTCAGAACAAATAACCGCTGCCTCCTGGTGACCACCGCTGTGTCAGAGGAAATGACTGCTGCCTCCTGGTGACCACCGTTGTGTCAGAAGAAATGACTGCTCCCTCCTCGTGACAACCGCTGTATCATTACAAATGACTACTGCGTCCTGGTGACCACCGCTGTGTCAGAACAAATGACTTCTGCCTCCTGGTGACCGTCGCTGTGTTACGAGAAATGACTGCTGCCTCTTGTTGACCACAGCTGTGTCAGAAGAAATGACTGCTGCCTCCTGGTGACCACCGCTGTATCTGAACAAATGACTGCTGCCTCCTGCTGACCACCGCTGTGTCAGAACAAATGACTGCTGCCTCCTGGTGACCACCGCTGTATCAGAACAAATGACTGCTGCCTCCTGGTGACCACCGCTGTGTCAGGATAAGTGACTGATGCCTCCTGGTGACCACCACTGTGTCAAGACAAATGACTGCTGCCTCCTGGTGGCCACCACCGTGTGAGGGCAAATGAATGCTGCCTCCTGGTGACCATCACTGTGTCAGAACAAATAACCGCTGCCTCCTGGTGACCACCACTGTATCAGAACAAATAACCGCTGCCTCCTGGTGACCTTCGCTGTATCAGAAGAAATAAGTGCTGCCTCTTTGTGACCATCGCTGTGTCAGAACAAATAACAGCTGCCTCCTGGTGACCACCACTGTGTCAGGACAAATAACTGCTGCCTCCTGGTGACCACCAATGTTTCAGGACAAATGACTGCTGCCTCCTGGTGACCATCGCTGTTTCAGAACAAATAACCGCTGCCTCCTGGTGACCACTGCTGTGTCAGAAGAAATGACTGCTGCCTCCTGGTGACCCCCGCTGTATCACAACAAATGACTGCTGCCTCCTGGTGACCACCGCTGTGTTGGAACAAATGACTGCTGCCTCCTCGTGTCCACCCCTGTATCAGAACAAATGACTGCTGCCTCCTCGTGACCACCGCTGTATCAGCATAAATGACTGCTGCCTCTTGGTGACCACTGCTGTGTCAGGACAAATGACTGCTGCCTCCTGGTGACCACTGCTGTATCAGGACAAATGACTGTTGCCTCCCTGTGACCACCACTGTATCAGGGCAAAGGACTGCTGCCTCATGGTGACCACCGCTGCATGAGGACAAATAACTGCTGCCCTCTGGTGACCACCGCTGCATGAGGACAAATAACTGCTGCCCTCTGGTGACCACCGCTGTGTCAGAAGAAATGACTGCGTCCTCCTGGTGACCATCGCTGTGTCAGAACAAATAACCACTGCCTCCTGGTGACCACCGCTGTGTCAGAAGAAATGACTGCTGCCTCCTGGTGACCACCGCTGTGTCAGGATAAATGACTGCTGCCTCTTGGTGACCACCGCTTTGTCAGAACAAATGACTGATGCCTCCTGGTGACCACCACTGTGTCAAGACAAATGACTGCTGCCTCCTGGTGGCCACCACCGTGTGAGGGCAAATGAATGCTGCCTCCTGGTGACCATCACTGTGTCAGAACAAATATCCGCTGCCTCCTGGTGACCACCACTGTATCAGAACAAATAACCGCTGCCTCCTGGTGACCACCACTGTGTCACGACAAATGACTGCTGCCTCCTGGTGACCACCGCTGTGTCAGAACAAATAACCGCTGCCTCCTGCTGACCACAGCTTTGTCAGAAGAAATGACTGCTGCCTCCTGGTGACCACCGCTGTATCTGAACAAATGACTGCTGCCTCCTGCTGACCACCGCTGTGTCAGAACAAATGACTGCTGCCTCCTGGTGACAACCGCTGTATCAGAACAAATGACTGCTGCCTCCTGGAGACCACCGCTGTGTCAGGATAAATGACTGCTGCCTCTTGGTGACCACCGCTCTGTCAGAGCAAATGACTGATGCCTCCTGGTGACCACCACTGTGTCAAGACAAATGACTGCTGCCTCCTGGTGGCCACCACCGTGTGAGGGCAAATGAATGCTGCCTCCTGGTGACCATCACTGTGTCAGAACAAATATCCGCTGCCTCCTGGTGACCACCACTGTATCAGAACAAATAACCGCTGCCTCTTGGTGACCACCGCTTTGTCAAAACAAATGACTGATGCCTCCTGGTGACCACCACTGTGTCAGGACAAATGACTGCTGCCTCCTGGTGACCACCAATGTTTCAGGACAAATGACTGCTGACTCCTGGTGACCATCGCTGTTTCAGAACAAATAACCGCTGCCTCCTGGTGACCACCGCTGTGTCAGAAGAAATGACTGCTGCCTCCTGGTGACCACCAATGTTTCAGGACAAATGACTGCTGACTCCTGGTGACCATCGCTGTTTCAGAACAAATAACCGCTGCCTCCGGGTGACCACCGCTGTGTCAGAAGAAATGACTGCTGCCTCCTGGTGACCCCCGCTGTATCACAACAAATGACTGCTGCCTCCTGGTGACCACCGCTGTGTTGGAACAAATGACTGCTGCCTCCTCGTGTCCACCGCTGTATCAGAACAAATGACTGCTGCCTCCTCGTGACCACCTCTGTATCAGCATAAATGACTGCTGCCTCTTGGTGACCACTGCTGTGTCAGGACAAATGACTGTTGCCTCCCGGTGACCACCACTGTATCAGGATAAAGGACTGCTGCCTCATCGTAACCACCGCTTTATGAGGACAAATGACTGCTGCCTCCTGGTGACCACTGCTGTGTCAGGACAAATGACTGCTGCCTCCTGGTGACCACAGCTGTATCAGGACAAATGACTGTTGCCTCCCTGTGACCACCACTGTATCAGGACAAAGGACTGCTGCCTCATGGTGACCACCCTGCATGAGGACAAAGAACTGCTGCCCCCTGGTGACCACCGCTGTGTCAGGAGAAAGGATTGCTGCCTCCTGGTGACTACCGATGTGTTAGACCAAATGACTGCTGCCTCCTGGTGACCAGCAATGTATCAGGACAAAGAACTACTGCTCCTGGTGACCACCGCTGTGTCGGGACAAATGACTGCTGCCTCCTGGTGACCACCGCTGTATGAGGAGAAAGGACTGCTGCCTTCTGGTGACCACAGCTGTGTCAGAACAAATGATTGCTGCCACCTGGTGGCCACCACTGTGTCAGGAAAAATGACTGCTGCCTCTTGGTGACCATCGCTGAGTCAGAACAAATAACCGCTGCCTCCTGGTGACCACCGCTGTGTTAGAGGAAATGACTGCTGCCTCCTGGTGACCACCGTTGTGTCAGAAGAAATGACTGCTCCCTCCTCGTGACAACCGCTGTATCATTACAAATGACTACTGCGTCCTGGTGACCACCGCTGTGTCAGAACAAATGACTTCTGCCTCCTGGTGACCGTCGCTGTGTTACGAGAAATGACTGCTGCCTCTTGTTGACCACCGCTGTGTCAGAAGAAATGACTGCTGCCTCCTGGTGACCATCGCTGTGTCAGAACAAATAACCGCTCCCACCTGGTGACAACCACTGTGTCAGACCAAATAACCGCTGCCTCCTGGTGACCACCGCTGTGTCAGAACAAATGACTGCTGCCTCCTGGTGACCATCGCTGTGTCAGTACAAATACCCGCTGCCTCCTCGTGACCACCACTGTGTCAGGACAAATGACTGCTGCCTCCTGGTGACCACCACTGTGTCACGACAAATGACTGCTGCCTCCTGATGACCACCGCTGTGTCAGAACAAATCACTGCTGCCTCCTGCTGACCACAGCTGTGTCAGAAGAATTGACTGCTGCCTCCTGGTGACCACCGCTGTATCTGAACAAATGACTGCTGCCTCCTGCTGACCACCGCTGTGTCAGAACAAATGACTGTTGCCTCCTGGTGACCACCGCTGTATCAGAACAAATGACTGCTGCCTCCTGGGCACCACCGCTGTGTCAGGATAAATGACTGGTGCCTCTTGGTGACCACCGCTGTGTCAGAACAAATGACTGATGCCTCCTGGTGACCACCACAGTGTCAAGACAAATGACTGCTGCCTCCTGGTGGCCACCACCGTGTGAAGACAAATGAATGCTGCCTCCTGGTGACCATCACTGTGTCAGAACAAATAACCGCTGCCTCCTGGTGACCACCACTGTATCAGAACAAATAACCGCTGCCTCCTGGTGACCACCGCTGTGTCAGAAGAAATGAGTGCTGCCTCTTTGTGACCATCGCTGTGTCAGAACAAATAACAGCTGCCTCCTGGTGACCACCACTGTGTCAGGACAAATGACTGCTGCCTCCTGGTGACCACTAATGTTTCAGGACAAATGACTGCTGCCTCCTGGTGACCATCGCTGTTTCAGAACAACTAACCGCTGCCTCCTGGTGACCACCGCTGTGTCAGAAGAAATGACTGCTGCCTCCTGGTGACCCCCGCTGTCTCACAACAAATGACTGCTGCCTCCTGGTGACCACCGCTGTGTTGGAACAAATGACTGCTGCCTCCTCGTGTCCACCGCTGTATCAGAACAAATGACTGCTGCCTCCTCGTGACCACCGCTGTATCACCATAAATGACTGTTGCCTCTTGGTGACCACTGCTGTGTCAGGACAAATGACTGTTGCCTCCCGGTGACCACCACTGTATCAGGACAAAGGACTGCTGCCTCATTGTAACCACCTCTTTATGAGGTCAAATGACTGCTGCCTCCTGGTGACCACTGCTGTGTCAGGACAAATGACTGCTGCCTCCTGGTGACCACTGCTGTATCAGGACAAATGACTGTTGCCTCCCTGTGACCACCACTGTATCAGGACAAAGGACTGCTGCCTCATGGAGACCGCCGCTGCATGAGGACAAATATCTGCTGCCCCCTGGTGACCACCGCTGTGTCAGGAGAAAGGATTGCTGCCTCCTGGTGACCACCGCTGTGTTAGACCAAATGACTGCTGCCTCCTGGTGACCACCAGTGTATCAGGACAAAGAACTACTGCTCCTGGTGACCACCGCTGTGTCGGGACAAATGACTGCTGCCTCCTGGTGACAATCGCTGTGTCAGAACAAATAACCACTGCCTCCTGGTGACCACCACTGTGTCAGAACAAATAACCGCTGCCTCCTGGTGACCACCACTGTGTCAGGATAAATGACCGCTGCCTCCTTGTGACCACCGCTTTGTCAGGAGAAATGACTGCTCCCTCTTGGTGACCACCACTGTATCAGGACAAATGACTGCTGCCTCCGAGTGACCACCTCTGTATGAGGACAAATGACTGGTGACCACCGCTGTGTCAGGACAAATGACTGCTGCCTCCTGGTGACCACCGCTGTGTCAGAAGAAATGACTGCTGCCTCCTGGTGACCACCAATGTATCAGGACAAAGAACTGCTGCCTCCTGGTGACCACCGCTGTGTCGGGACAAATGACTGCTGCCTCCTGGTGACCACCACTGTGTCAGGACAAATGACTGCTGCCTCCTGGTGACCACCGCTGAGTCGGAACAAATGACTGATGCCTCCTGGTGACCACCACTGTCTCAGGACAAATGACTGCTGCCTCCTGGTGGCTACCACCGTGTCAGGGCAAATGAATGCTGCCTCCTGGTGACCATCACTGTGTCAGAACAAATAACCGCTGCCTCCTGGTGACCACCACTGAATCAGAACAAAAAACCGCTGCCTCCTGGTGACCACCGCTGTGTCAGAAGAAATGAGTGCTGCCTCTTTGTGACCATCGCTGTGTCAGAACAAATAACATCTGCCTCCTGGTGACCACCACTGTGTCAGGACAAATGACTGCTGCCTCCTGGTGACCACCACTGTTTCAGGACAAATGACTGCTGCCTCCTGGTGACCACCGCTGTATCAGCACAAATGACTGCTGCCTCTTGGTGACCACCGCTGTGTCAGGACAAATGACTGCTGGCTTCCGGTGACCACCACTGTGTCAGGACAAGGGACTGCTGCCTCCTGGTGACCACCGCTGTGTCAGGACAAATGACTGCTGCCTCCTGGTGACCACCGCTGTAACACGACAAATGACTTGCCTCCCGGTAACCACCACTGTTTCAGGACAAAGGACTGCTGCCTCATGGTGACCACCAATGTATCAGGACAAAGAACTGCTGCCTCCTGGTGACCACCGCTGTGTCGGGACAAATGACTGCTGTCTCTTGGTGACGACCACTGTGTCAGGACAAATGACTGCTGCCTCTTGGTGACCACCGCTGTATGAAACCAATTGACTGCTACCACCAGTTGACCACCACTGTGTCAGGACAAATGACTGCTGCCTCCTGGTGACCACCGCTGTGTCAGAACAAATGACTGATGCCTCCTGGTGACCACCACTGTTTCAGGACAAATGACTGCTGCCTCCTGGTGGCCATCACCGTGTCAGGGCAAATGAATGCTGCCTCCTGGTGACCATCACTGTGTCAGAACAAATAACCGCTGCCTCCAGGTGACCACCACTGAATCAGAACAAAAAACCGCTGCCTCCTGGTGACCACCGCTGTGTCAGAAGAAATGAGTGCTTCCTCTTTGTGACCATCGCTGTGTCAGAACAAATAACAGCTGCCTACTGGTGACCACCACTGTGTCAGGACAAATGACTGCTGCCTCCTGGTGACCACCACTGTTTCAGGACAAATGACTGCTGCCTCCTGGTGACCACCGCTGTATCAGCACAAATGACTGCTGCCTCTTGGTGACCACCGCTGTGTCAGGACAAATGACTGCTGCCTCCCGGTGACCACCACTGTGTCAGGACAAGGGACTGCTGCCTCCTGGTGACCACCGCTGTGTCAGGACAAATGACTGCTGCCTCCTGGTGACCACCGCTGTATCACGACAAATGACTTGCCTTCCGGTGACAACCACTGTTTCAGGACAATGGAGTGCTGCCTCATGGTGACCACTACTGTATGAGGACAAATGACTGCTGCCTCCTGGTGATCACCGCTGTGTCAGGAGAAAGGATTGCTGCCTCCTCGTGACCACTGCTGTGTTAGACCAAAGTACTGCTGCCTCCTGGTGACCACCAATGTATCAGGACAAAGGAATGCTGCCTCCTGGTGACCACCGCTGTGTCAGGACAAATGAGTGCTGCCTCCTGGTGACCACCGCTGTATCAGGACAAAGGACTCCTACCTCCTGGTGGCCACCACTGTGTCAGGAGAAATGACTGCTGCGTCGTGGTGACCATCGCTGTGTCAGAACAAATAACCACTGCCTCCTGGTGACCACCACTGTGTCAGAACAAATAACCGCTGCCTCCTGGTGACCACCGCTGTGTCAGAAGAAATGACTGCGTCCTCCTGGTGACCATCGCTGTGTCCGAACAAATAACCGCTGCCTCCTGGTGACCACCACTGTGTCAGGACAAATGACTGCTGCCTCCTAGTGACCACCACTGTGTCAGGACAAATGACTGCTGCCTCCTGGTGACCACTGCTGTGTCAGAACAAATAACCGCTGCCTTCTGGTGACCTCCGCTGTGTCAGAAGAAATGATTGCTGCCTCCTGGTGACCACCGCTGTATCAGAACAAATGACTGCTGCCTCCTGGTGACCACTGCTGTATCAGACCAAATGACTGCTGCATCCTGGTGACCATCGTTATGTCAGGACAAATGACTGCTGCCTCCCGGTGACCACCACTGTATTAGGACAAAGGACTGCTGCCTCCTCGTGACCACCGCTGTATGAGGACAAATTACTGCTGCCTCCTGGTGACCACCGCTGTGTTAGACCAAATGACTGCTGCCTCCTGGTGACCACCAATGTATCAGGACAAAGGATTGCTGCCTCCTGGTGACCACCGATGTGTCAGGACAAATGACTGCTGCCTCCTGGAGACCACCACTGTATCAGGACAAAAGACTGCTGCCTCCTGGTGACCACCAATGTATCAGGACAAGGGATTGCTGCCTCCTGGTGACCACCACTGTGTCAGGACAAATGACTGCTGCCTCCTGGTGACCACCGCTGTATCAGGAGAAAGGACTGCTGCCTTCTGGTGACCACCGCTGTGTCAGGACAAATGACTGCTGCCTCCTGGTGACCACCGCTGTATCAGGAGAAAGGACTGCTGCCTTCTGGTGACCACAGCTGTGTCAGAACAAATGACTGCTGCCACCTGGTGGCCACCACTGTGTCAGGAAAAATGACTGCTGCCTCTTGGTGACCATCGCTGAGTCAGAACAAATAACCGCTGCCTCCTGGTGACCACCGCTGTGTCAGAAGAAATGACTGCTGCCTCCTGGTGACCACCGTTGTGTCAGAAGATATGACTGCTGCCTCCTCGTGACAACCGCTGTATCATTACAAATGACTACTGCGTCCTGGTGACCACCGCTGTGTCAGAACAAATGACTGCTGCCACCTGGTGACCATCGCTGTGTTAGGAGAAATGACTGCTGCCTCTTGTTGACCACCGCTGTGTCAGAAGAAATGACTGCTGCCTCCTGGTGACCATCGCTGTGTCAGAACAAATAACCGCTGCCTCCTGGTGACCACCACTGTGTCAGAACAAATAACCGCTGCCTCCTGGTGACCACCGCTGTGTCAGAACAAATGACTGCTGCCTCCTGGTGACCATCGCTGTGTCAGTACAAATACCCGCTGCCTCCTCGTGACCACCACTGTGTCAGGACAAATGACTGCTGCTTCCTGGTGACCACCACTGTGTCACGACAAATGACTGCTGCCTCCTGGTGACCACCGCTGTGTCAGAACAAATAACCGCTGCCTCCTGCTGACCACAGCTGTGTCAGAAGAAATGACTGCTGCCTCCTGGTGACCACCGCTGTATCTGAACAAATGACTGCTGCCTACTGCTGACCACCGCTGTGTCAGGATAAATGACTGCTGCCTCTTGGTGACCACCGCTGTGTCAGAACAAATGACTGATGCCTCCTGGTGACCACCACTGTGTCAAGACAAATGACTGCTGCCCCCTGGTGGCCACCACCGTGTGAGGGCAAATGAATGCTGCCTCCTGGTGACCATCACTGTGTCAGAACAAATAACCGCTGCCTCCTGGTGACCACCACTTTATCAAAACAAATAACCGCTGCCTCCTGGTGACCACCGCTGTGTCAGAAGAAATGAGTGCTGCCTCTTTGTGTCCATCGCTGTGTCAGAACAAATAACAGCTGCCTCCTGGTGACCACCACTGTGTCAGGACAAATGACTGCTGCCTCCTGGTGACCACCAATGTTTCAGGACAAATGACTGCTGCCTCCTGGTGACCATCGCTGTTTCAGAACAAATAACCGCTGCCTCCTGGTGACCACCGCTGTGTCAGAAGAAATGACTGCTGCCTCCTGGTGACCCCCGCTGTATCACAACAAATGACTGCTGCCTCCTGGTGACCACCGCTGTGTTGGAACAAATGACTGCTGCCTCCTCGTGTCCACCCCTGTATCAGAACAAATGACTGCTGCCTCCTCGTGACCACCGCTGTATAAGCATAAATGACTGCTGCCTCTTGGTGACCACTGCTGTGTCAGAACAAATGACTGTTGCCTCCTGGTGACCACCACTGTATCAGGAAAAAGGACTGCTGCCTCATCGTAACCACCGCTCTATGAGGACAAATGACTGCTGCCTCCTGGGAACCACTGCTGTGTCAGGACAAATGACTGCTGCCTCCTGGTGACCACTGCTGTATCAGGACAAATGACTGTTGCCTCCCTGTGACCACCACTGTATCAGGACAAAGGACTGCTGCCTCATGGTGACCACCGTTGCATGAGGACAAATAACTGCTGCCCCCTGGTGACCACCGCTGTGTCAGGAGAAAGGATTGCTGCCTCCTGGTGACCACCGCTGTGTTAGACCAAATGACTGCTACCTCCTGGTGACCACCAATGTATCAGGACAAAGGACTGCTACCTCCTGGTGGCCACCACTGTGTAAGGACAAATGTCTCCTGCCTCCTGGTGACCATCGCTGTGTCAGAACAAACAACCACTGCCTCCTGGTGACCACCACTGTGTCAGAACAAATAACCGCTGCCTCCTGGTGACCACGGCTGTGTCAGATGAAATGACTGCGTCCTCCTGGTGACCATCGCTGTGTCAGAACAAATAACCGCTGCCTCCTGGTGACCGCCGCTGTGTCAGAAGAAATGACTGCTGCCTCCTGATGACCATCGCTGTGTCAGAACAAATACCCGCTGCCTCCTCGTGACCACCACTGTGTCAGGACAAATGACTGCTGCCTCCTGGTGACCACCACTGTGTCACGACAAATGACTGCTGCCTCCTGCTGACCACCGCTGTGTCAGAACAAATGACTGCTGCCTCCTGGTGACCACCGCTGTATCACTACAAATGACTACTGCCTCCTGGTGACCACCGCTGTGTCAGAACAAATGAATGCTGCCTCCTGGTGACCACCGCTGTATCAGAACAAATGACTGCTGCCTCCTGGTGACCATCGCTGTGTTAGGAGAAATGACTGCTGCCTCTTGGTGACCACCGCTGTGTCAGAAGAAATGACTGCTGCCTCCTGGTGACCACCAATGTATCAGGACAAAGAACTCCTGCCTCCTGGTGACAATCGCTGTGTCGGGACAAATGACTGCTGCCTCTTGGTGACGACCACTGTGTCAGGACAAATGACTGCTGCCTCCTGGTGACCACCGCTGTGTCAGACCAAATGACTGATGCCTCCTGGTGACCACCACTGTGTGAGAACAAATGACTGCTGCCTCCTGGTGGCCACCACCGTGTCAGGGCAAATGAATGCTGCCTCCTAGTGACCATCACTGTGTCAGAACAAATAACCGCTGCCTCCTGGTGACCACCACTGAATCAGAACAAAAAACCGCTGCCTCCTGGTGACCACCGCTGTGTCAGAAGAAATGAGTGCTGCCTCTTTGGGACCATCGCTGTGTCATAACAAATAACAGCTGCCTCCTGGTGACCACCACTGTGTCAGGACAAATGACTGCTGCCTCCTGGTGACCACCACTGTTTCAGGACAAATGACTGCTGCCTCCTGGTGACCACCGCTGTATCAGCACAAATGACTGCTGCCTCTTGGTGACCACCGCTGTGTCAGGACAAATGACTGCTGCCTCCCGGTGACCACCACTGTGTCAGGACAAGGGACTGCTGCCTCCTGGTGACCACCGCTGTGTCAGGACAAATGACTGCTGCCTCTTGGTGACCACCGCTGTATCACGACAAATGACTTGCCTCCCGGTGACCACCACTGTTTCAGGACAAAGGACTGCTGCCTCATGGTGCCCACTACTGTATGAGGACAAATGACTGCTGCATCCTGGTGACCATCGCTGTGTCAGAACAAATAACCACTGCCTCCTGGTGACCACCACTGTGTCAGAACAAATAACCGCTGCCTCCTGGTGACCACCGCTGTGTCAGGAGAAAGGATTGCTGCCTCCTCGTGACCACTGCTGTGTTAGACCAAATGACTGCTGCCTCCTGGTGACCACCAATGTATCAGGACAAAGAACTACTGCTCCTGGTGACCACCGCTGTGTCGGGACAAATGACTGCTGCCTCCTGGTAACCACCGCTGTATCAGGACAATGGACTGCTACCTCCTGGTGGCCACCACTGTGTAAGGACAAATGACTCCTGCCTCCTGGTGACCATCGCTGTGTCAGAACAAATAACCACTGCCTCCTGGTGACCACCACTGTGTCAGAACAAATAACCGCTGCCTCCTGGTGACCACCACTGTGTCAGGATAAATGACCGCTGCCTCCTTGTGACCACCGCTTTGTCAGGAGAAATGACTGCTCCCTCCTGGTGACCACCACTGTATCAGGACAAATGACTGCTGCCTCCGAGTGACCACCTCTGTATGAGGACAAATGACTGGTGACCACCGCTGTGTCAGGACAAATGACTGCTGCCTCCTGGTGACCACCGCTGTATGAGGACAAATGACTGCTGCCTCCTGGTGACCACAGCTGTGTCAGGACAAATGACTGCTACCTCCTGGTGACCACCACTGTCAGGACAAATGACTGCTGCCTCTTGGTGACAACCACTATGTAAGAACAAATAACCGCTGCCTCCTGGTGACCACCGCTGTGTCAGAAGAAATGACTGCTGCCTCCTGGTGACCACTGTTGTGTCAGAAGAAATGACTGCTGCCTCCTGGTGACCACCGCTGTATCAGAACAAATTTCTGCTGCCTCCTGGTGACCACCGCTGTGTCAGAACAAATGAGAGCTGCCTCCTGGTGACCACCGCTGTATCAGAACAAATGACTGCTGCCTCCTGGTGACCATCGCTGTGTTAGGAGAAATGACTGCTGCCTCTTGGTGACCACCGCTGTGTCAGAAGAAATGACTGCTGCCTCCTGGTGACCACCAATGTATCAGGACAAAGAACTGCTGCCTCCTGGTGACCACCGCTGTGTCGGGACAAAGGACTGCTGCCTCCTGGTGACCACCACTGTGTCAGGACAAATGACTGCCGCCTCCTGGTGACCACCGCTGAGTCGGAACAAATGACTGATGCCTCCTGGTGACCACCACTGTGTCAGGACAAATGACTGCTGCCTCCTGGTGGCCACCACCGTGTCAGGGCAAATGAATGCTGCCTCCTGGTGACCATCACTGTGTCAGAACAAATAACCGCTGCCTCCTGGTGACCACCACTGAATCAGAACAAAAAACCGCTGCCTCCTGGTGACCACCGCTGTGTCAGAAGAAATGAGTGCTGCCTCTTTGTGACCATCGCTGTGTCAGAACAAATAACATCTGCCTCCTGGTGACCACCACTGTGTCAGGACAAATGACTGCTGCCTCCTGGTGACCACCACTGTTTCAGGACAAATGACTGCTGCCTCCTGGTGACCACCGCTGTATCAGCACAAATGACTGCTGCCTCTTGGTGACCACCGCTGTGTCAGGACAAATGACTGCTGGCTCCCGGTGACCACCACTGTGTCAGGACAAGGGACTGCTGCCTCCTGGTGACCACCGCTGTGTCAGGACAAATGACTGCTGCCTCCTGGTGACCACCGCTGTATCACGACAAATGACTTGCCTCCCGGTGACCACCACTGTTTCAGGACAAAGGACTGCTGCCTCATGGTGACCACCAATGTATCAGGACAAAGAACTGCTGCCTCCTGGTGACCACCGCTGTGTCGGGACAAATGACTGCTGTCTCTTGGTGACGACCACTGTGTCAGGACAAATGACTGCTGCCTCTTGGTGACCACCGCTGTATGAAACCAAATGACTGCTACCACCAGTTGACCACCACTGTGTCAGGACAAATGACTGCTGCCTCCTGGTGACCACCGCTGTGTCAGAACAAATGACTGATGCCTCCTGGTGACCACCACTGTTTCAGGACAAATGACTGCTGCCTCCTGGTGGCCATCACCGTGTCAGGGCAAATGAATGCTGCCTCCTGGTGACCATCACTGTGTCAGAACAAATAACCGCTGCCTCCAGGTGACCACCACTGAATCAGAACAAAAAACCGCTGCCTCCTGGTGACCACCGCTGTGTCAGAAGAAATGAGTGCTTCCTCTTTGTGACCATCGCTGTGTCAGAACAAATGACTGCTGCCTCCTGGTGACCACCGCTGTGTTGGAACAAATGACTGCTGCCTCCTCGTGTCCACCCCTGTATCAGAACAAATGACTGCTGCCTCCTCGTGACCACCGCTGTATAAGCATAAATGACTGCTGCCTCTTGGTGACCACTGCTGTGTCAGGACAAATGACTGTTGCCTCCTGGTGACCACCACTGTATCAGGAAAAAGGACTGCTGCCTCATCGTAACCACCGCTCTATGAGGACAAATGACTGCTGCCTCCTGGGAACCACTGCTGTGTCAGGACAAATGACTGCTGCCTCCTGGTGACCACTGCTGTATCAGGACAAATGACTGTTGCCTCCCTGTGACCACCACTGTATCAGGACAAAGGACTGCTGCCTCATGGTGACCACCGTTGCATGAGGACAAATAACTGCTGCCCCCTGGTGACCACCGCTGTGTCAGGAGAAAGGATTGCTGCCTCCTGGTGACCACCGCTGTGTTAGACCAAATGACTGCTACCTCCTGGTGACCACCAATGTATCAGGACAAAGGACTGCTACCTCCTGGTGGCCACCACTGTGTAAGGACAAATGACTCCTGCCTTCTGGTGACCATCGCTGTGTCAGAACAAACAACCACTGCCTCCTGGTGACCACCACTGTGTCAGAACAAATAACCGCTGCCTCCTGGTGACCACGGCTGTGTCAGATGAAATGACTGCGTCCTCCTGGTGACCATCGCTGTGTCAGAACAAATAACCGCTGCCTCCTGGTGACCGCCGCTGTGTCAGAAGAAATGACTGCTGCCTCCTGATGACCATCGCTCTGTCAGAACAAATACCCGCTGCCTCCTCGTGACCACCACTGTGTCAGGACAAATGACTGCTGCCTCCTGGTGACCACCACTGTGTCACGACAAATGACTGCTGCCTCCTGCTGACCACCGCTGTGTCAGAACAAATGACTGCTGCCTCCTGGTGACCACCGCTGTATCACTACAAATGACTACTGCCTCCTGGTGACCACCGCTGTGTCAGAACAAATGAATGCTGCCTCCTGGTGACCACCGCTGTATCAGAACAAATGACTGCTGCCTCCTGGTGACCATCGCTGTGTTAGGAGAAATGACTGCTGCCTCTTGGTGACCACCGCTGTGTCAGAAGAAATGACTGCTGCCTCCTGGTGACCACCAATGTATCAGGACAAAGAACTGCTGCCTCCTGGTGACAATCACTGTGTCGGGACAAATGACTGCTGCCTCTTGGTGACGACCACTGTGTCAGGACAAATGACTGCTGCCTCTTGGTGACCACCGCTGTATGAAACCAAATGAGTGCTACCTGCAGTTGACCACCACTGTGTCAGGACAAATGACTGCTGCCTCCTGGTGACCACCGCTGTGTCAGACCAAATGACTGATGCCTCCTGGTGACCACCACTGTGTCAGAACAAATGACTGCTGCCTCCTGGTGGCCACCACCGTGTCAGGGCAAATGAATGCTGCCTCCTAGTGACCATCACTGTGTCAGAACAAATAACCGCTGCCTCCTGGTGACCACCACTGAATCAGAACAAAAAACCGCTGCCTCCTGGTGACCACCGCTGTGTCAGAAGAAATGAGTGCTGCCTCTTTGGGACCATCGCTGTGTCATAACAAATAACAGCTGCCTCCTGGTGACCACCACTGTGTCAGGACAAATGACTGCTGCCTCCTGGTGACCACCACTGTTTCAGGACAAATGACTGCTGCCTCCTGGTGACCACCGCTGTATCAGCACAAATGACTGCTGCCTCTTGGTGACCACCGCTGTGTCAGGACAAATGACTGCTGCCTCCCGGTGACCACCACTGTGTCAGGACAAGGGACTGCTGCCTCCTGGTGACCACCGCTGTGTCAGGACAAATGACTGCTGCCTCTTGGTGACCACCGCTGTATCACGACAAATGACTTGCCTCCCGGTGACCACCACTGTTTCAGGACAAAGGACTGCTGCCTCATGGTGCCCACTACTGTATGAGGACAAATGACTGCTGCATCCTGGTGACCATCGCTGTGTCAGAACAAATAACCACTGCCTCCTGGTGACCACCACTGTGTCAGAACAAATAACCGCTGCCTCCTGGTGACCACCGCTGTGTCAGGAGAAAGGATTGCTGCCTCCTCGTGACCACTGCTGTGTTAGACCAAATGACTGCTGCCTCCTGGTGACCACCAATGTATCAGGACAAAGAACTACTGCTCCTGGTGACCACCGCTGTGTCGGGACAAATGACTGCTGCCTCCTGGTAACCACCGCTGTATCAGGACAAAGGACTGCTACCTCCTGGTGGCCACCACTGTGTAAGGACAAATGACTCCTGCCTCCTGGTGACCATCGCTGTGTCAGAACAAATAACCACTGCCTCCTGGTGACCACCACTGTGTCAGAACAAATAACCGCTGCCTCCTGGTGACCACCACTGTGTCAGGATAAATGACCGCTGCCTCCTTGTGACCACCGCTTTGTCAGGAGAAATGACTGCTCCCTCCTGGTGACCACCACTGTATCAGGACAACTGACTGCTGCCTCCGAGTGACCACCTCTGTATGAGGACAAATGACTGGTGACCACCGCTGTGTCAGGACAAATGACTGCTGCCTCCTGGTGACCACTGCTGTATGAGGACAAATGACTGCTGCCTCCTGGTGACCACAGCTGTGTCAGGACAAATGACTGCTACCTCCTGGTGACCACCACTGTCAGGACAAATGACTGCTGCCTCTTGGTGACAACCACTGTGTAAGAACAAATAACCGCTGCCTCCTGGTGACCACCGCTGTGTCAGAAGAAATGACTGCTGCCTCCTGGTGACCACTGTTGTGTCAGAAGAAATGACTGCTGCCTCCTGGTGACCACCGCTGTATCAGAACAAATTTCTACTGCCTCCTGGTGACCACCGCTGTGTCAGAACAAATGAGAGCTGCCTCCTGGTGACCACCGCTGTATCAGAACAAATGACTGCTGCCTCCTGGTGACCATCGCTGTGTTAGGAGAAATGACTGCTGCCTCTTGGTGACCACCGCTGTGTCAGAAGAAATGACTGCTGCCTCCTGGTGACCACCAATGTATCAGGACAAAGAACTGCTGCCTCCTGGTGACCACCGCTGTGTCGGGACAAAGGACTGCTGCCTCCTGGTGACCACCACTGTGTCAGGACAAATGACTGCCGCCTCCTGGTGACCACCGCTGAGTCGGAACAAATGACTGATGCCTCCTGGTGACCACCACTGTGTCAGGACAAATGACTGCTGCCTCCTGGTGGCCACCACCGTGTCAGGGCAAATGAATGCTGCCTCCTGGTGACCATCACTGTGTCAGAACAAATAACCGCTGCCTCCTGGTGACCACCACTGAATCAGAACAAAAAACCGCTGCCTCCTGGTGACCACCGCTGTGTCAGAAGAAATGAGTGCTGCCTCTTTGTGACCATCGCTGTGTCAGAACAAATAACATCTGCCTCCTGGTGACCACCACTGTGTCAGGACAAATGACTGCTGCCTCCTGGTGACCACCACTGTTTCAGGACAAATGACTGCTGCCTCCTGGTGACCACCGCTGTACCAGCACAAATGACTGCTGCCTCTTGGTGACCACCGCTGTGTCAGGACAAATGACTGCTGGCACTCGGTGACCACCACTGTGTCAGGACAAGGGACTGCTGCCTCCTGGTGACCACCGCTGTGTCAGGACAAATGACTGCTGCCTCCTGGTGACCACCGCTGTATCACGACAAATGACTTGCCTCCCGGTGACCACCACTGTTTCAGGACAAAGGACTGCTGCCTCATGGTGACCACCAATGTATCAGGACAAAGAACTGCTGCCTCCTGGTGACCACCACTGTGTTAGGACAAATGACTGCTGCCTCCTGGTGGCCACCACCGTGTCAGGGCTAATGACTGCTGCCTCTTGGTGACCACCGCTGTGTCAGGACAAATGACTGCTGGCTCCCGGTGACCACCACTGTGTCAGGACAAGGGACTGCTGCCTCCTGGTGACCACCGCTGTGTCAGGACAAATGACTGCTGCCTCCTGGTGACCACCGCTGTATCACGACAAATGACTTGCCTCCCGGTGACCACCACTGTTTCAGGACAAAGGACTGCTGCCTCATGGTGACCACCAATGTATCAGGACAAAGAACTGCTGCCTCCTGGTGACCACCGCTGTGTCGGGACAAATGACTGCTGTCTCTTGGTGACGACCACTGTGTCAGGACAAATGACTGCTGCCTCTTGGTGACCACCGCTGTATGAAACCAAATGACTGCTACCACCGGTTGACCACCACTGTGTCAGGACAACTGACTGCTGCCTCCTGGTGACCACCGCTGTGTCAGAACAAATGACTGATGCCTCCTGGTGACCACCACTGTTTCAGGACAAATGACTGCTGCCTCCTGGTGGCCATCACCGTGTCAGGGCAAATGAATGCTGCCTCCTGGTGACCATCACTGTGTCAGAACAAATAACCGCTGCCTCCAGGTGACCACCACTGAATCAGAACAAAAAACCGCTGCCTCCTGGTGACCACCGCTGTGTCAGAAGAAATGAGTGCTTCCTCTTTGTGACCATCGCTGTGTCAGAACAAATAGCAGCTGCCTACTGGTGACCACCACTGTGTCAGGACAAATGACTGCTGCCTCCTGGTGACCACCACTGTTTCAGGACAAATGACTGCTGCCTCCTGGTGACCACCGCTGTATCAGCACAAATGACTGCTGCCTCTTGGTGACCACCGCTGTGTCAGGACAAATGACTGCTGCCTCCCGGTGACCACCACTGTGTCAGGACAAGGGACTGCTGCCTCCTGGTGACCACCGCTGTGTCAGGAGAAATGACTGCTGCCTCCTGGTGACCACCGCTGTATCACGACAAATGACTTGCCTCCCGGTGACCACCACTGTTTCAGGACAAAGGACTGCTGCCTCATGGTGACCACTACTGTATGAGGACAAATGACTGCTGCCTCCTGGTGATCACCGCTGTGTCAGGAGAAAGGATTGCTGCCTCCTCGTGACCACTGCTGTGTTAGACCAAAGTACTGCTGCCTCCTGGTGACCACCGCTGTGTCAGGACAAATGAGTGCTGCCTCCTGGTGACCACCGCTGTATCAGGACAAAGGACTCCTACCTCCTGGTGGCCACCACTGTGTCAGGAGAAATGAGTTGCTGCGTCCTGGTGACCATCGCTGTGTCAGAACAAATAACCACTGCCTCCTGGTGACCACCACTGTGTCAGAACGAATAACCGCTGCCTCCTGGTGACCACCGCTGTGTCAGAAGAAATGACTGCGTCCTCCTGGTGACCATCGCTGTGTCAGAACAAATAACCGCTGCCTCCTGGTGACCACCACTGTGTCAGGACAAATGACTGCTGCCTCCTGGTGACCACCACTGTGTCAGGACAAATGACTGCTGCCTCCTGGTGACCACTGCTGTGTCAGAACAAACAACCGCTGCCTTCTGGTGACCTCCGCTGTGTCAGAAGAAATGATTGCTGCGTCCTGGTGACCACCGCTGTATCAGAACAAATGACTGCTGCCTCCTGGTGACCACTGCTGTATCAGACCAAATGACTGCTGCCTCCTGGTGACCACTGCTATATGAGAAGAAATGACTGCTGCATCCTGGTGACCAACGTTATGTCAGGACAAATGACTGCTGCCTCCCGGTGACCACCACTGTATTAGGACAAAGGACTGCTGCCTCCTCGTGACCACCGCTTTATGAGGACAAATGACTGCTGCCTCCTGGTGACCACCGCTGTGTTAGACCAAATGACTGCTGCCTCCTGGTGACCACCAATGTATCAGGACAAAGGATTGCTGCCTCCTGGTGACCACCGATGTGTCAGGACAAATGACTGCTGCCTCCTGGAGACCACCACTGTATCAGGACAAAAGACTGCTGCCTCCTGGTGACCACCAATGTATCAGGACAAGGGATTGCTGCCTCCTGGTGACCACCGTGTAGAACTGTGCCTCGGTACCACCGGTCAGAAAGGACTGCTGCCTCCTGGTGACCACGTGTCAGCAAAGACTGCCCTGGTGACCACAGCTGTGTCAGAACAAATGACTGCTGCCACCTGGTGGCCACCACTGTGTCAGGAAAAATGACTGCTGCCTCTTGGTGACCATCGCTGAGTCAGAACAAATAACCGCTGCCTCCTGGTGACCACCGCTGTGTCAGAAGAAATGACTGCTGCCTCCTGGTGACCACCGTTGTGTCAGAAGAAATGACTGCTGCCTCCTCGTGACAACCGCTGTATCATTACAAATGACTACTGCGTCCTGGTGACCACCGATGTGTCAGAACAAATGACTGCTGCCTCCTGGTGACCATCGCTGTGTTAGGAGAAATGACTGCTGCCTCTTGTTGACCACCGCTGTGTCAGAAGAAATGACTGCTGCCTCCTGGTGACCATCGCTGTGTCAGAACAAATAACCGCTGCCTCCTGGTGACCATCGTTGTGTCAGTACAAATACCCGCTGCCTCCTCGTGACAACCACTGTGTCAGGACAAATGACTGCTGCCTCCTGGTGACCACCACTGTGTCACGACAAATGACTGCTGCCTCCTGGTGACCACCGCTGTGTCAGAACAAATAACCGCTGCCTCCTGCTGACCACAGCTGTGTCAGAAGAAATGACTGCTGCCTCCTGGTGACCACCGCTGTATCTGAACAAATGACTGGTGTCTCCTGCTGACCACCGCTGTGTCAGGATAAATGACTGCTGCCTCTTGGTGACCACCGCTGTGTCAGAACAAATGACTGATGCATCCTGGTGACCACCACTGTGTCAAGACAAATGACTGCTGCCCCCTGGTGGCCACCACCGTGTGAGGGCAAATGAATGCTGCCTCCTGGTGACCATCACTGTGTCAGAACAAATAACCGCTGCCTCCTGGTGACCACCACTGTTTCAGGAGAAATGACTGCTGCCTCCTGGTGACCACCGCTGTATCAGCACAAATGACTGCTGCCTCTTGGTGACCACCGCTGTGTCAGGACAAATGACTGCTGCCTCCCGGTGACCACCACTGTGTCAGGACAAGGGACTGCTGCCTCCTGGTGACCACCGCTGTGTCAGGAGAAATGACTGCTGCCTCCTGGTGACCACCGCTGTATCACGACAAATGACTTGCCTCCCGGTGACCACCACTGTTTCAGGACAAAGGACTGCTGCCTCATGGTGACCACTACTGTATGAGGACAAATGACTGCTGCCTCCTGGTGATCACCGCTGTGTCAGGAGAAAGGATTGCTGCCTCCTCGTGACCACTGCTGTGTTAGACCAAAGTACTGCTGCCTCCTGGTGACCACCGCTGTGTCAGGACAAATGAGTGCTGCCTCCTGGTGACCACCGCTGTATCAGGACAAAGGACTCCTACCTCCTGGTGGCCACCACTGTGTCAGGAGAAATGAGTTGCTGCGTCCTGGTGACCATCGCTGTGTCAGAACAAATAACCACTGCCTCCTGGTGACCACCACTGTGTCAGAACTAATAACCGCTGCCTCCTGGTGACCACCGCTGTGTCACAAGAAATGACTGCGTCCTCCTGGTGACCATCGCTGTGTCAGAACAAATAACCGCTGCCTCCTGGTGACCACCGCTGTGTCAGGACAAATGACTGCTCCCTCCTGTGTGACCACCACTGTGTCAGGACAAATGACTGCTGCCTCCTGGTGACCACTGCTGTGTCAGAACAAATAACCGCTGCCTTCTGGTGACCTCCGCTGCGTCAGAAGAAATGATTGCTGCGTCCTGGTGACCACCGCTGTATCAGAACAAATGACTGCTGCCTCCTGGTGACCACTGCTGTATCAGACCAAATGACTGCTGCCTCCTGGTGACCACCGCTATATGAGAAGAAATGACTGCTGCATCCTCGTGACCATCGTTATGTCAGGACAAATGACTGCTGCCTCCCGGTGACCACCACTGTATTAGGACAAAGGACTGCTGCCTCCTCGTGACCACCGCTTTATGAGGACAAATGACTGCTGCCTCCTGGTGACCACCGCTGTGTTAGACCAAATGACTGCTGCCTCCTCGTGACCACCAATGTATCAGGACAAAGGATTGCTGCCTCCTGGTGACCACCGATGTGTCAGGACAAATGACTGCTGCCTCCTGGAGACCACCACTGTATCAGGACAAAAGACTGCTGCCTCCTGGTGACCACCAATGTATCAGGACAAGGGATTGCTGCCTCCTGGTGACCATCGCTGTGTTAGGAGAAATGACTGCTGCCTCTTGTTGACCACCGCTGTGTCAGAAGACATGACTGCTGCCTCCTGGTGACCATCGCTGTGTCAGAACAAATAACCGCTGCCTCCTGGTGACCATCGCTGTGTCAGTACAAATACCCGCTGCCTCCTCGTGACCACCACTGTGTCAGGACAAATGACTGCTCCCTCCTGGTGACCACCACTGTGTCACGACAAATGACTGCTGCCTCCTGGTGACCACCGCTGTGTCAGAACAAATAACCGCTGCCTCCTGCTGACCACAGCTGTGTCAGAAGAAATGACTGCTGCCTCCTGGTGACCACCGCTGTATCTGAACAAATGACTGGTGTCTCCTGCTGACCACCGCTGTGTCAGGATAAATGACTGCTGCCTCTTGGTGACCACCGCTGTGTCAGAACAAATGACTGATGCCTCCTGGTGACCACCACTGTGTCAAGACAAATGACTGCTGCCCCCTGGTGGCCACCACCGTGTGAGGGCAAATGAATGCTGCCTCTTGGTGACCATCACTGTGTCAGAACAAATAACCGCTGCCTCCTGGTGACCACCGATGTGTCAGAAGAAATGAGTGCTGGCTCTTTGTGTCCATCGCTGTGTCAGAACAAATAACAGCTGCCTCCTGGTGACCACCACTGTGTCAGGACAAATGACTGCTGCCTCCTGGTGACCACCAATGTTTCAGGACAAATGACTGCTGCCTCCTGGTGACCATCGCTGTTTCAGAACAAATAACCGCTGCCTCCTGGTGACCACCGCTGTGTCAGAAGAAATGACTGCTGCCACCTGGTGACCCCCGCTGTATCACAACAAATGACTGCTGCCTCCTGGTGACCACCGCTGTGTTGGAACAAATGACTGCTGCCTCCTCGTGTCCACCCCTGTATCAGAACAAATGACTGCTGCCTCCTCGTGACCACCGCTGTATCAGCATAAATGACTGCTGCCTCTTGGTGACCACTGCTGTGTCAGGACAAATGACTGTTGCCTCCTGGTGACCACCACTGTATCAGGACAAAGGACTGCTGCCTCATCGTAACCACCGCTCTATGAGGACAAATGACTGCTGCCTCCTGGGAACCACTGCTGTGTCAGGACAAATGACTGCTGCCTCCTGGTGACCACTGCTGTATCAGCACAAATGACTGCTGCCTCTTGGTGACCACCGCTGTGTCAGGACAAATGACTGCTGCCTCCCGGTGACCACCACTGTGTCAGGACAAGGGACTGCTGCCTCCTGGTGACCACCGCTGTGTCAGGAGAAATGACTGCTGCCTCCTGGTGACCACCGCTGTATCACGACAAATGACTTGCCTCCCGGTGACCACCACTGTTTCAGGACAAAGGACTGCTGCCTCATGGTGACCACTACTGTATGAGGACAAATGACTGCTGCCTCCTGGTGATCACCGCTGTGTCAGGAGAAAGGATTGCTGCCTCCTCGTGACCACTGCTGTGTTAGACCAAAGTACTGCTGCCTCCTGGTGACCACCGCTGTGTCAGGACAAATGAGTGCTGCCTCCTGGTGACCACCGCTGTATCAGGACAAAGGACTCCTACCTCCTGGTGGCCACCACTGTGTCAGGAGAAATGAGTTGCTGCGTCCTGGTGACCATCGCTGTGTCAGAACAAATAACCACTGCCTCCTGGTGACCACCACTGTGTCAGAACTAATAACCGCTGCCTCCTGGTGACCACCGCTGTGTCACAAGAAATGACTGCGTCCTCCTGGTGACCATCGCTGTGTCAGAACAAATAACCGCTGCCTCCTGGTGACCACCGCTGTGTCAGGACAAATGACTGCTGCCTCCTGGTGACCACCACTGTGTCAGGACAAATGACTGCTGCCTCCTGGTGACCACTGCTGTGTCAGAACAAATAACCGCTGCCTTCTGGTGACCTCCGCTGTGTCAGAAGAAATGATTGCTGCGTCCTGGTGACCACTGCTGTATCAGAACAAATGACTGCTGCCTCCTGGTGACCACTGCTGTATCAGACCAAATGACTGCTGCCTCCTGGTGACCACCGCTATATGAGAAGAAATGACTGCTGCATCCTCGTGACCATCATTATGTCAGGACAAATGACTGCTGCCTCCCGGTGACCACCACTGTATTAGGACAAAGGACTGCTGCCTCCTCGTGACCACCGCTTTATGAGGACAAATGACTGCTGCCTCCTGGTGACCACCGCTGTGTTAGACCAAATGACTGCTGCCTCCTGGTGACCACCAATGTATCAGGACAAAGGATTGCTGCCTCCTGGTGACCACCGATGTGTCAGGACAAATGACTGCTGCCTCCTGGAGACCACCACTGTATCAGGACAAAAGACTGCTGCCTCCTGGTGACCACCAATGTGTCAGGACAAGAGATTGCTGCCTCCTGGTGACCACCGCTGTATCAGGAGAAAGGACTGCTGCCTTCTGGTGACCACAGCTGTGTCAGAACAAATGACTGCTGCCACCTGGTGGCCACCACTGTGTCAGGAAAAATGACTGCTGCCTCTTGGTGACCATCGCTGAGACAGAACAAATAACGGCTGCCTCCTGGTGACCACCGCTGTGTCAGAAGAAATGACTGCTGCCTCCTGGTGACCACCGTTGTGTCAGAAGAAATGACTGCTGCCTCCTCGTGACAACCGCTGTATCATGACAAATGACTACTGCGTCCTGGTGACCACCGATGTGTCAGAACAAATGACTGCTGCCTCCTGGTGACCATCGCTGTGTTAGGAGAAATGACTGCTGCCTCTTGTTGACCACCGCTGTGTCAGAAGACATGACTGCTGCCTCCTGGTGACCATCGCTGTGTCAGAACAAATAACCGCTGCCTCCTGGTGACCATCGCTGTGTCAGTACAAATACCCGCTGCCTCCTCGTGACCACCACTGTGTCAGGACAAATGACTGCTGCCTCCTGGTGACCACCACTGTGTCACGACAAATGACTGCTGCCTCCTGGTGACCACCGCTGTGTCAGAACAAATAACCGCTGCCTCCTGCTGACCACAGCTGTGTCAGAAGAAATGACTGCTGCCTCCTGGTGACCACCGCTGTATCTGAACAAATGACTGGTGTCTCCTGCTGACCACCGCTGTGTCAGGATAAATGACTGCTACCTCTTGGTGACCATCGCTGTGTCAGAACAAATGACTGATGCCTCCTGGTGACCACCACTGTGTCAAGACAAATGACTGCTGCCCCCTGGTGGCCACCACCGTGTGAGGGCAAATGAATGCTGCCTCTTGGTGACCATCACTGTGTCAGAACAAATAACCGCTGCCTCCTGGTGACCACCACTTTATCAGAACAAATAACCGCTGCCTCCTGGTGACCACCGCTGTGTCAGAAGAAATGAGTGCTGGCTCTTTGTGTCCATCGCTGTGTCAGAACAAATAACAGCTGCCTCCTGGTGACCACCACTGTGTCAGGACAAATGACTGCTGCCTCCTGGTGACCACCAATGTTTCAGGACAAATGACTGCTGCCTCCTGGTGACCATCGCTGTTTCAGAACAAATAACCGCTGCCTCCTGGTGACCACCGCTGTGTCAGAAGAAATGACTGCTGCCTCCTGGTGACCCCCGCTGTATCACAACAAATGACTGCTGCCTCCTGGTGACCACGGCTGTGTTGGAACAAATGACTGCTGCCTCCTCGTGTCCACCCCTGTATCAGAACAAATGACTGCTGCCTCCTCGTGACCACCGCTGTATCAGCATAAATGACTGCTGCCTCTTGGTGACCACTGCTGTGTCAGGACAAATGACTGTTGCCTCCTGGTGACCACCACTGTATCAGGACAAAGGACTGCTGCCTCATCGTAACCACCGCTCTATGAGGACAAATGACTGCTGCCTCCTGGGAACCACTGCTGTGTCAGGACAAATGACTGCTGCCTCCTGGTGACCACTGCTGTATCAGGACAAATGACTGTTGCCTCCCTGTGACCACCACTGTATCAAGACAAAGGACTGCTGCCTCATGGTGACCACCGCTGCATGAGGACAAATAACTGCTGCCCCCTGGTGACCACCGCTGTGTCAGGAGAAAGGATTGCTGCCTCCTGGTGACCACCGCTGTGTTAGACCAAATGACTGCTACCTCCTGGTGACCACCAATGTATCAGGACAAAGGACTGCTACCTCCTGGTGGCCACCACTGTGTAAGGACAAATGACTCCTGCCTTCTGGTGACCATCGCTGTGTCAGAACAAATAACCACTGCCTCCTGGTGACCACCACTGTGTCAGAACAAATAACCGCTGCCTCCTGGTGACCACGGCTGTGTCAGATGAAATGACTGCGTCCTCCTGGTGACCATCGCTGTGTCAGAACAAATAACCGCTGCCTCCTGGTGACCGCCGCTGTGTCAGAAGAAATGACTGCTGCCTCCTGGTGACCATCGCTGTGTCAGAACAAATACCCGCTGCCTCCTCGTGACCACCACTGTGTCAGGACAAATGACTGCTGCCTCCTGGTGACCACCACTGTGTCACGACAAATGACTGCTGCCTCCTGCTGACCACCGGTGTATCATTACAAATGACTACTGCCTCCTGGTGACCACCGCTGTGTCAGAACAAATGAGTGCTCTCTCCTGGTGGCCACCACCGTGTCAGGGCAAATGAATGCTGCCTCCTGGTGACCATCACTGTGTCAGAACAAATAACCGCTGCCTCCTGGTGACCACCACTGAATCAGAACAAAAAACCGCTGCCTCCTGGTGACCACCGCTGTGTCAGAAGAAATGAGTGCTGCCTCTTTGTGACCATCGCTGTGTCAGAACAAATAACATCTGCCTCCTGGTGACCACCACTGTGTCAGGACAAATGACTGCTGCCTCCTGGTGACCACCGCTGTATCAGCACAAATGACTGCTGCCTCTTGGTGACCACCGCTGTGTCAGGACAAATGACTGCTGGCTCCCGGTGACCACCACTGTGTCAGGACAAGGGACTGCTGCCTCCTGGTGACCACCGCTGTGTCAGGACAAATGACTGCTGCCTCCTGGTGACCACCGCTGTATCACGACAAATGACTTGCCTCCCGGTGACCACCACTGTTTCAGGACAAAGGACTGCTGCCTCATGGTGACCACCAATGTATCAGGACAAAGAACTGCTGCCTCCTGGTGACCACCACTGTGTCAGGACAAATGACTGCAGCTTCCTGGTGGCCACCACCGTGTCAGGGCAAATGAATGCTGCCTCCTGGTGACCATCACTGTGTCAGAACAAATAACCGCTGCCTCCTGGTGACCACCACTGAATCAGAACAAAAAACCGCTGCCTCCTGGTGACCACCGCTGTGTCAGAAGAAATGAGTGCTGCCTCTTTGTGACCATCGCTGTGTCAGAACAAATAACATCTGCCTCCTGGTGACCACCACTGTGTCAGGACAAATGACTGCTGCCTCCTGGTGACCACCACTGTTTCAGGACAAATGACTGCTGCCTCCTGGTGACCACCGCTGTCTCAGCACAAATGACTGCTGCCTCTTGGTGACCACCGCTGTGTCAGGACAAATGACTGCTGGCTCCCGGTGACCACCACTGTGTCAGGACAAGGGACTGCTGCCTCCTGGTGACCACCGCTGTGTCAGGACAAATGACTGCTGCCTCCTGGTGACCACCGCTGTATCACGACAAATGACTTGCCTCCCGGTGACCACCACTGTTTCAGGACAAAGGACTGCTGCCTCCTGGTGACCACCGCTGTGTCAGGACAAATGACTGCTGCCTCCTGGTGACCACTGCTGTGTCAGAACAAATAACCGCTGCCTTCTGGTGACTTCCGCTGTGTCAGAAGAAATGATTGCTGCGTCCTGGTGACCACCGCTGTATCAGAACAAATGACTGCTGCCTCCTGGTGACCACTGCTGTATCAGACCAAATGACTGCTGCCTCCTGGTGACCACCGCTATATGAGAAGAAATGACTGCTGCATCCTGGTGACCATCGTTATGTCAGGACAAATGACTGCTGCCTCCCGGTGACCACCACTGTATTAGGACAAAGGACTGCTGCCTCCTCGTGACCACCGCTTTATGAGGACAAATGACTGCTGCCTCCTGGTGACCACCGCTGTGTTAGACCAAATGACTGCTGCCTCCTGGTGACCACCAATGTATCAGGACAAAGGATTGCTGCCTCCTGGTGACCACCGATGTGTCAGGACAAATGACTGCTGCCTCCTGGAGACCACCACTGTATCAGGACAAAAGACTGCTGCCTCCTGGTGACCACCAATGTATCAGGACAAGGGATTGCTGCCTCCTGGTGACCACCGCTGTGTCAGGAGAAAGGACTGCTGCCTTCTGGTAACCACCGCTGTGTCAGGACAAATGACTGCTGCCTCCTGGTGACCACCGCTGTATCAGGAGAAAGGACTGCTGCCTTCTGGTGACCACAGCTGTGTCAGAACAAATGACTGCTGCCACCTGGTGGCCACCACTGTGTCAGGAAAAATGACTGCTGCCTCTTGGTGACCATCGCTGAGTCAGAACAAATAACCGCTGCCTCCTGGTGACCACCGCTGTGTCAGAAGAAATGACTGCTGCCTCCTGGTGACCACCGTTGTGTCAGAAGAAATGACTGCTGCCTCCTCGTGACAACCGCTGTATCATTACAAATGACTACTGCGTCCTGGTGACCACCGATGTGTCAGAACAAATGACTGCTGCCTCCTGGTGACCATCGCTGTGTTAGGAGAAATGACTGCTGCCTCTTGTTGACCACCGCTGTGTCAGAAGAAATGACTGCTGCCTCCTGGTGACCATCGCTGTGTCAGAACAAATAACCGCTGCCTCCTGGTGACCACCACTGTGTCAGAACAAATAACCGCTGCCTCCTGGTGACCACCGCTGTGTCAGAACAAATGACTTCTGCCTCCTGGTGACCATCGCTGTGTCAGTACAAATACCCGCTGCCTCCTCGTGACCACCACTGTGTCAGGACAAATGACTGCTGCCTCCTGGTGACCACCACTGTGTCACGACAAATGACTGCTGCCTCCTGGTGACCACCGCTGTGTCAGAACAAATAACCGCTGCCTCCTGCTGACCACAGCTGTGTCAGAAGAAATGACTGCTGCCTCCTGGTGACCACCGCTGTATCTGAACAAATGACTGGTGTCTCCTGCTGACCACCGCTGTGTCAGGATAAATGACTGCTGCCTCTTGGTGACCACCGCTGTGTCAGAACAAATGACTGCTGCCTCCTGGTGACCACCACTGTGTCAAGACAAATGACTGCTGCCCCCTGGTGGCCACCACCGTGTGAGGGCAAATGAATGCTGCCTCCTGGTGACCATCACTGTGTCAGAACAAATAACCGCTGCCTCCTGGTGACCACCACTTTATCAGAACAAATAACCGCTGCCTCCTGGTGACCACCGCTGTGTCAGAAGAAATGAGTGCTGCCTCTTTGTGTCCATCGCTGTGCCAGAACAAATAACTGCTGCCTCCTGGTGACCACCACTGTGTCAGGACAAATGACTGCTGCCTCCTGGTGACCACCAATGTTTCAGGACAAATGACTGCTGCCTCCTGGTGACCATCGCTGTTTCAGAACAAATAACCGCTGCCTCCTGGTGACCACCGCTGTGTCAGAAGAGAAGACTGCTGCCTCCTGGTGACCCCCGCTGTATCACAACAAATGACTGCTGCCTCCTGGTGACCACCGCTGTGTTGGAACAAATGACTGCTGCCTCCTCGTGTCCACCCCTGTATCAGAACAAATGACTGCTGCCTCCTTGTGACCACCGCTGTATCAGCATAAATGACTGCTGCCTCTTGGTGACCACTGCTGTGTCAGGACAAATGACTGTTGCCTCCTGGTGACCACCACTGTATCAGGACAAAGGACTGCTGCCTCATCGTAACCACCGCTCTATGAGGACAAATGACTGCTGCCTCCTGGGAACCACTGCTGTGTCAGGACAAATGACTGCTGCCTCCTGGTGACCACTGCTGTATCAGGACAAATAACTGCTGCCCCCTGGTGACCACCGCTGTGTCAGGAGAAAGGATTGCTGCCTCCTGGTGACCACCGCTGTGTTAGACCAAATGACTGCTACCTCCTGGTGACCACCAATGCATCAGGACAAAGGACTGCTACCTCCTGGTGGCCACCACTGTGTAAGGACAAATGACTCCTGCCTCCTGGTGACCATCGCTGTGTCAGAACAAATAACCACTGCCTCCTGGTGACCACCACTGTGTCAGAACAAATAACCGCTGCCTCCTGGTGACCACGGCTGTGTCAGATGAAATGACTGCGTCCTCCTGGTGACCATCGCTGTGTCAGAACAAATAACCGCTGCCTCCTGGTGACCGCCGCTGTTTCAGAAGAAATGACTGCTGCCTCCTGGTGACCATCGCTGTGTCAGAACAAATACCCGCTGCCTCCTCGTGACCACCACTGTGTCAGGACAAATGACTGCTGCCTCCTGGTGACCACCACTGTGTCACGACAAATGACTGCTGCCTCCTGCTGACCACCGCTGTATCATTACAAATGACTACTGCCTCCTGGTGACCACCGCTGTGTCAGAACAAATGAGTGCTGCCTCCTGGTGACCACCGCTGTATCAGAACAAATGACTGCTGCCTCCTGGTGACCATAACTGTGTTAGGAGAAATGACTGCTGCCTCTTGTTGACCACCGCTGTGTCAGAAGAAATGACTGCTGCCTCCTGGTGACCATCGCTGTGTCAGTACAAATACCCGCTGCCTCCTCGTGACCACCACTGTGTCAGGACAAATGACTGCTGCCTCCTGGTGACCACCACTCTGTCACGACAAATGACTGCTGCCTCCTGGTGACCACCGCTGTGTCAGAACAAATAACCGCTGCCTCCTGCTGACCACAGCTGTGTCAGAAAAATTGACTGCTGCCTCCTGGTGACCACCGCTGTATCTGAACAAATGACTGCTGCCTCCTGCTGACCACCGCTGTGTCAGAACAAATGTTTGCTGCCTCCTGGTGACCACCGCTGTATCAGAACAAATGACTGCTGCCTCCCGGTGACCACCGCTGTGTCAGGATAAATGACTGCTGCCTCTTGGTGACCACCGCTGTGTCAGAACAAATGACTGATGCCTCCTGGTGACCACCACTGTGTCAAGACAAATGACTGCTGCCTCCTGGTGGCCACCACCGTGTGAGGGCAAATGAATGCTGCCTCCTGGTGACCATCACTGTGTCAGAACAAATAACCGCTGCCTCCTGGTGACCACCACTGTATCAGAACAAATAACTGCTGCCTCCTGGTGACCACCGCTGTGTCAGAAGAAATGAGTGCTGCCTCTTTGTGACCATCGCTGTGTCAGAACAAATAACAGCTGCCTCCTGGTGACCACCACTGTGTCAGGACAAATGACTGCTGCCTCCTGGTGACCACTAATGTTTCAGGACAAATGACTGCTGCCTCCTGGTGACCATCGCTGTTTCAGAACAAATAACCGCTGCCTCCTGGTGACCACCGCTGTGTCAGAAGAAATGACTGCTGCCTCCTGGTGACCCCCGCTGTCTCACAACAAATGACTGCTGCCTCCTGGTGACCACCGCTGTGTTGGAACAAATGACTGCTGCCTCCTCGTGTCCGCCGCTGCATCAGAACAAATGACTGCTGCCTCCTCGTGACCACCGCTGTATCACCATAAATGACTGTTGCCTCATCGTAACCACCGCTTTATGAGGACAAATGACTGCTGCCTCCTGGTGACCACTGCTGTGTCAGGTCAAATGACTGCTGCCTCCTGGTGACCACTGCTGTATCAGGACAAATGACTGTTGCCTCCCTGTGACCACCACTTTATCAGGACAAAGGACTGCTGCCTCATGGTGACCACCGCTGCATGAGGACAAATAACTGCTGCCCCCTGGTGACCACTGCTGTGTCAGGAGAAAGGATTGCTGCCTCCTGGTGACCACCGCTGTGTTAGACCAAATGACTGCTGCCTCCTGGTTACCACCAATGTATCAGGACAAAGAACTACTGCTCCTGGTGACCACCGCTGTGTCGGGACAAATGACTGCTGCCTCCTGGTAACCACCGCTGTATCAGGACAAAGGACTGCTACCTCCTGGTGGCCACCACTGTGTAAGGACAAATGACTCCTGCCTCCTGGTGACCATCGCTGTGTCAGAACAAATAACCACTGCCTCCTGGTGACCACCACTGTGTCAGAACAAATTACCGCTGCCTCCTTGTGACCACCGCTTTGTCAGGAGAAATGACTGCTCCCTCCTGGTGACCACCACTGTATCAGGACAAATGACTGCTGCCTCCGAATGACCACCTCTGTATGAGGACAAATGACTGGTGACCACCGCTGTGTCAGGACAAATGACTGTTGCCTCCTGGTGACCACCGCTGTATGAGGACAAATGACTGCTGCCTCCTGGTGACCACAGCTGTGTCAGGACAAATGACTGCTACCTCCTGGTGACCACCACTGTCAGGACAAATGACTGCTGCCTCTTGGTGACAACCACTGTTTCAGAACAAATAACCGCTGCCTCCTGGTGACCACCGCTGTGTCAGAAGAAATGACTGCTGCCTCCTGGTGACCACCGTTGTGTCAGAAGAAATGACTGCTGCCTCCTGGTGACCACCGCTGTATCAGAACAAATGACTGCTGCCTCCTGGTGACCACTGCTGTGTCAGAACAAATGAGTGCTGCCTCCTGGTGACCACCGCTGTATCAGAACAAATGACTGCTGCCTCCTGGTGACCACCGCTGAGTCGGAACAAATGACTGATGCCTCCTGGTGACCACCGCTGAGTCGGAACAAATGACTGATGCCTCCTGGTGACCACCACCGTGTCAGGGCAAATGAATGCTGCCTCCTGGTGACCATCACTATGTCAGAACAAATAACCGCTGCCTCCTGGTGACCACCACTGAATCAGAACAAAAAACCGCTGCCTCCTGGTGACCACCGCTGTGTCAGAAGAAATGAGTGCTGCCTCTTTGTGACCATCGCTGTGTCAGAACAAATAACATCTGCCACCTGGTGACCACCACTGTGTCAGGACAAATGACTGCTGCCTCCTGGTGACCACCACTGTTCAGGACAAATGACTGCTGCCTCCTGGTGACCACCGCTGTATCAGCACAAATGACTGCTGCCTCTTGGTGACCACCGCTGTGTCAGGACAAATGACTGCTGGCTCCCGGTGACCACCACTGTGTCAGGACAAGGGACTGCTGCCTCCTGGTGACCACCGCTGTGTCAGGACAAATGACTGCTGCCTCCTGGTGACCACCACTGTGTCAGGACAAATGACTGCTGCCTCCTGGTGACCACCGCTGTGTCAGGACAAATGACTGCTGTCTCTTGGTGACGACCACTGTGTCAGGACAAATGACTGCTGCCTCTTGGTGACCACCGCTGTATGAAACCAAATGACTGCTACCACCAGTTGACCACCACTGTGTCAGGACAAATGACTGCTGCCTCCTGGTGACCACCGCTGTGTCAGAACAAATGACTGATGCCTCCTGATGACCACCACTGTGTCAGGACAAATGACTGCTGCCTCCTGGTGGCCATCACCGTGTCAGGGCAAATGAATGCTGCCTCCTGGTGACCATCACTGTGTCAGAACAAATAACCGCTGCCTCCAGGTAACCACCACTGAATCAGAACAAAAAACCGCTGCCTCCTGGTGACCACCGCTGTGTCAGAAGAATTGAGTGCTTCCTCTTTGTGACCATCGCTGTGTCAGAACAAATAACAGCTTCCTACTGGTGACCACCACTGTGTCAGGACAAATGACTGCTGCCTCCTGGTGACCACCACTGTTTCAGGACAAATGACTGCTGCCTCCTGGTGACCACCGCTGTATCAGCACAAATGACTGCTGCCTCTTGGTGACCACCGCTGTGTCAGGACAAATGACTGCTGCCTCCCGGTGACCACCACTGTGTCAGGACAAGGGACTGCTGCCTCCTGGTGACCACCGCTGTGTCAGGACAAATGACTGCTGCCTCCTGGTGACCACCGCTGTATCACGACAAATGACTTGCCTTCCGGTGACCACCACTGTTTCAGGACAAAGGACTGCTGCCTCATGGTGACCACTACTGTATGAGGACAAATGACTGCTGCCTCCTGGTCATCACCGCTGTGTCAGGAGAAAGGATTGCTGCCTCCTTGTGACCACTGCTGTGTTACACCAAAGTACTGCTGCCTCCTGGTGACCACCAATGTATCAGGACAAAGGACTGCTGCCTCCTGGTGACCACCGCTGTGTCAGGACAAATGAGTGCTACCTCCTGTTGACCACCGCTGAATCAGGACAAAGGACTGCTGCGTCCTGGTGACCATCGCTGTGTCAGAACAAATAACTGCTGCCTCCTGGTGACCACCACTGTGTCAGAACAAATAACCGCTGCCTCCTGGTGACCACCGCTGTGTCAGAATAAATGACTGCGTCCTCCTGGTGACCATCGCTGTGTCAGAACAAATAACCGCTGCCTCCTGGTGACCACCACTGTGTCAGGACAAATGACTGCTGCCTCCTGGTGACCACCACTGTGTCAGGACAAATGACTGCTGCCTCCTGGTGACCACTGCTGTGTCAGAACAAATAACCGCTGCCTTCTGGTGACCTCCGCTGTGTCAGAAGAAATGATTGCTGCCTCCTGGTGACCACCGCTGTATCAGAACAATTGACTGATGCCTCCTGGTGACCACTGCTGTATCAGACCAAATGACTGCTGCCTCCTGGTGACCACCGCTATATGAGAAGAAATGACTGTTGCATCCTGGTGACCATCGTTATGTCAGGACAAATGACTGCTGCCTCCCGGTGACCACCACTGTATTAGGACAAAGGACTGCTGCCTCCTCGTGACCACCGCTGTATGAGGACAAATGACTGCTGCCTCCTGGTGACCACCGCTGTGTTAGACCAAATGACTGCTGCCTCCTGGTGACCACCAATGTATCAGGACAAAGGATTGCTGCCTCCTGGTGACCACCGATGTGTCAGGACAAATGACTGCTGCCTCCTGGAGACCACCACTGTATCAGGACAAAAGACTGCTGCCTCATGGTGACCAACAATGTATCAGGACAAGGGATTGCTGCCTCCTGGTGACAACCGCTGTGTCAGGACAAATGACTGCTGCCTCCTGGTGACCACCGCTGTATCAGGAGAAAGGACTGCTGCCTTCTGGTGACCACCGCTGTGTCAGGACAAATGACTGCTGCCTCCTGGTGACCACCGCTGTATCAGGAGAAAGGACTGCTGCCTTCTGGTGACCACAGCTGTGTCAGAACAAATGACTGCTGCCACCTGGTGGCCACCACTGTGTCAGGAAAAATGACTGCTGCCTCTTGGTGACCATCGCTGAGTCAGAACAAATAACCGCTGCCTCCTGGTGACCACCGCTGTGTCAGAAGAAATGACTGCTGCCTCCTGGTGACCACCGTTGTGTCAGAAGAAATGACTGCTGCCTCCTCGTGACAACCGCTGAATCATTACAAATGACTACTACGTCCTGGTGACCACCGCTGTGTCAGAACAAATGACTGCTGCCTCCTGGTGACCATCGCTGTGTCAGAACAAATAACCGCTGCCTCCTGGTGACCACCACTGTGTCAGAACAAATAACCGCTGCCTCCTGGTGACCACCGCTGTGTCAGAACAAATGACTGCTGCCTCCAGGTGACCATCGCTGTGTCAGTACAAATACCCGCTGCCTCCTCGTGACCACCACTGTGTCAGGACAAATGACTGCTGCCTCCTGGTGACCACCACTGTGTCACGACAAATGACTGCTGCCTCCTGGTGACCACCGCTGTGTCAGAACAAATAACCGCTGCCTCCTGCTGACCACAGCTGTGTCAGAAGAAATGACTGCTGCCTCCTGGTGACCACCGCTGTATCTGAACAATTGACTGCTGCCTCCTGCTGACCACCGCTGTGTCAGAACAAATGACTGCTGCCTCCTGGTGACCACCGCTGTATCAGAACAAATGACTGCTGCCTCCTGGTGACCACCGCTGTGTCAGGATAAATGACTGCTGCCTCTTGGTGACCACCGCTGTGTCAGAACAAATGACTGATGCCTCCTGGTGACCACCACTGTGTCAAGACAAATGACTGATGCCCCCTGGTGGCCACCACCGTGTGAGGGCAAATGAATGCTGCCTCCTGGTGACCATCACTGTGTCAGAACAAATAACCGCTGCCTCCTGGTGACCACCACTTTATCAGAACAAATAACCGCTGCCTCCTGGTGACCACCGCTGTGTCAGAAGAAATGAGTGCTGCCTCTTTGTGTCCATCGCTGTGTCAGAACAAATAACAGCTGCCTCCTGGTGACCACCACTGTGTCAGGACAAATGACTGCTGCCTCCTGGTGACCACCAATGTTTCAGGACAAATGACTGCTGCCTCCTGGTGACCATCGCTGTTTCAGAACAAATAACCGCTGCCTCCTGGTGACCACCGCTGTGTCAGAAGAAATGACTGCTGCCTCCTGGTGACCCCCGCTGTATCACAACAAATGACTGCTGCCTCCTGGTGACCACCCCTGTGTTGGAACAAATGACTGCTGCCTCCTCGTGTCCACCCCTGTATCAGAACAAATGACTGCTGCCTCCTCGTGACCACCGCTGTATCAGCATAAATGACTGCTGCCTCTTGGTGACCACTCCTGTGTCAGGACAAATGACTGTTGCATCCTGGTGACCACCACTGTATCAGGACAAATGACTGTTGCCTCCCTGTGACCACCACTGTATCAGGACAAAGGACTGCTGCCTCATGGTGACCACCGCTGCATGAGGACAAATAACTGCTGCCCCCTGGTGACCACCGCTGTGTCATGAGAAAGGATTGCTGCCTCTTGGTGACCACTCCTGTGTCAGGACAAATGACTGTTGCATCCTGGTGACCACCAATGTATCAGGACAAAGGGCTGCTACCTCCTGGTGGCCACCACTGTGTAAGGACAAATGACTCCTGCCTCCTGGTGACTATCGCTGTGTCAGAACAAATAACCACTGCCTCCTGGTGACCACCACTGTGTCAGAACAAATAACCGCTGCCTCCTGGTGACCACGGCTGTGTCAGAAGAAATGACTGCGTCCTCCTGGTGACCATCGTTGTGTCAGAACAAATAACCGCTGCCTCCTGGTGACCGCCGCTGTGTCAGAAGAAATGACTGCTGCCTCCTGGTGACCATCGCTGTGTAAGAACAAATACCCGCTGCCTCCTCGTGACCACCACTGTGTCAGGACAAATGACTGCTGCCTCCTGGTGACCACCACTGTGTCACGACAAATGACTGCTGCCTCCTGGTGACCACCGCTGTGTCAGAAGAAATGACTGCTGCCTCCTGGTGACCATCGCTGTTTCAGAACAAATAACCGCTGCCTCCTGGTGACCACCGCTGTGTCAGAAGAAATGACTGCTGCCTCCTGGTGACCCCCGCTGTATCACAACAAATGACTGCTGCCTCCTGGTGACCACCGCTGTGTTGGAACAAATGACTGCTGCCTCCTCGTGTCCACCGCTGTTTCATAACAAATGACTGCTGCCTCCTCGTGACCACCGCTGTATCAGCATAAATGACTGCTGCCTCTTGGTAACCACTGCTGTGTCAGGACAAATGACTGTTGCCTCCCGGTGACCACCACTGTATCAGGACAAAGGACTGCTGCCTCATCGTAACCACCGCTCTATGAGGACAAATGACTGCTGCCTCCTGGGAACCACTGCTGTGTCAGGACAAATGACTGCTGCCTCCTGGTGACCACTGCTGTATCAGGACAAATGACTGTTGCCTCCCTGTGACCACCACTGTATCAGGACAAAGGACTGCTGCCTCATGGTGACCACCGCTGCATGAGGACAAATAACTGCTGCCCCCTGGTGACCACCGCTGTGTCAGGAGAAAGGATTGCTGCCTCCTGGTGACCACCACTGCGTCAGGACAAATGACTGCTGCCTCCTGGTGACCACCACTGTGTCAGGACAAATGACTGCTGCCTCCTGGTGACCACCGCTGTGTCAGCACAAAGAACCGCAGCCTTCTAGTGACCACCGCTGTGTCAGAAGAAATGATTGCTGCCTCCTGGTGACCACCGCTGTATCAGAACAAATGACTGCTGCCTCCTGGTGACCACCGCTGTGTCAGGACAAATGACTGCTGCCTCCCGGTGACCACCACTGTATCAGGACAAAGGACTGCTGCTTCCTCGTGACCACCGCTGTATGAGGACAAATGACTGCTGCCCCCTGGTGACCAACGCTGTGTTAGACCAAATGACTGCTGCCTCTTGGTGACCACCAATGTATCAGGACAAAGGATTGCTGCCTCCTGGTGACCACCGCTGTGTCAGGATAAATGACTGCTGCCTCTTGGTGACCACCGCTGTGTCAGAAGAAATGACTGCTGCCTCCTGGTGACCACCCCTGTGTCAGGATAAATGACCGCTGCCTCCTGGTGACCACCACTGTGTCAGAACAAATTACCGCTGCCTCCTTGTGACCACCGCTTTGTCAGGAGAAATGACTGCTGCCTCCTGGTGACCACCACTGTATCAGGACAAATGACTGCTGCCTCCGAGTGAACACCTCTGTATGAGGACAAATGACTGGTGACCACCGCTGTGTCAGGACAAATGACTGCTGCCTCCTGGTGACCACCGCTGTATGAGGACAAATGACTGCTGCCTCCTGGTGACCACAGCTGTGTCAGGACAAATGACTGCTACCTCCTGGTGACCAACACTGTCAGGACAAATGACTGGTGCCTCTTGGTGACAACCACTGTGTCAGGACAAATGACTGCTACCTCCTGGTGACCAACACTGTGTCAGGACAAATGAATGCTGCCTCTTGGTGACCACCATTGTGTCAGGACAAATGACTGCTGCTCTTGGTGACCACCACTGTGTCAGGACAAATGACTGCTGCCTCTTGCTGACCACCACTGTGTCAGGACAAATGACTGCTGCCTCTTGGTGACGACCACTGTGTCAGGACAAATGACTGCTGCCTCTTGGTGACCACCGCTGTATGAAACCAAATGACTGCTACCTCCAGATGACCACCACTGTGTCAGGACAAATGACTGCTGCCTCCTGGTGACCACCGCTGTGTCAGAACAAATGACTGATGCCTCCTGGTGAACCACCACTGTGTCAGGACAAATGACTGCTGCCTCCTGGTGACCACCACTGTATCAGGACAAATGACTGCTGCCTCCGAGTGACCACCTCTGTATGAGGACAAATGACTGGTGACCACCGCTGTGTCAGGACAAATGACTGGTGCCTCCTGGTGACCACCGCTGTATGAGGACAAATGACTGCTGCCTCCTGGTGACCACAGCTATGTCAGGACAAATGACTCCTACATCCTGGTGACCACCACTGTCAGGACAAATAACTGCTGCCTCTTGGTGACAACCACTGTGTCAGGACAAATGACTGCTACCTCTTGGTGACCAACACTGTGTCAGGACAAATGACTGCTGCCTCTTGGTGACCACCATTGTGTCAGGGCAAATGAATGCTGCCTCCTGGTGACCATCACTGTGTCAGAACAAATAACCGCTGCCTCCTGGTGACCACCACTGTATCAGAACAAATAACCGCTTCCTCCTGGTGACCACCGCTGTGTCAGAAGAAATGAGTGCTGCCTCTTTGTGACCACCGCTTTCTCAGAAGAAATGACTGCTGCCTCCTGGTGACAACCGCTGTATCAGAACAATTGACTGCTGCCTCCTGGTGACCACCCCTGTGTTAGAACAAATGACTGCTGCCTCCTCGTGTCCACCGCTGTATCAGAACAAATGACTGCTGCCTCGTCGTGACCACCGCTGTATCAGCACAAATGACTGCTGCCTCTTGGTGACCACTGCTGTGTCAGGACAAATGACTGCTGCCTCCCGGTGACCACCACTGTATCAGGACAAAGGACTGATGCCTCATCGTAACCACCGCTTTATGAGGACAAATGACTGCTGCCTCCTGGTGACCACTGCTGTGTCAGGACAAATGACTGCTACCTCCTGGTGACCACTGCTGTATCAGGACAAATGACTGTTGCCTCCCGGTGACCACCACTGTATCAGGACAAACGACTGCTGCCTCATGGTGACCACCACTGCATGAGGACAAATAACTGCTTCCTCCTGGTGACCACCGCTGTGTCAGGAGAAATGATTGCTGCCTCCTGGTGACCACCGCTGTGTTAGACCAAATGACTGCTGCCTCCTGGTGACCACCAATGTGTCAGGACAAAGAACTGCTGCCTCCTGGTGACCACCGCTGTGTCGGGACAAATGACTGCTACCTCCTGTTAACCACCGCTGAATGAGGACAAAGGACTGCTACCTCCTGGTGGCCACCACTGTGTCAGAACAAATGACTGCTGCCTCCTGGTGACCATCGCTATGTCAGAACAAATAACCACTGCCTCCTGGTGACCACCACTGTGTCAGGACAAATGAGTGCTGCCTCCTGGTGACCACCACTGTGTCAGGACAAATGACTGCTGTCTCCTGGTGACCACCGCTGTGTCAGAACAAATAACCGCTGCCTTCTGGTGACCACCGCTGTGTCAGAAGAAATGATTGCTGCCTCCTGGTGGCCACCGCTGTATCAGAACAAATGACTGTTGCCTCCTGGTGACCCCCTCTGTGTCAGGACAAATGACTGCTGCCTCCTGGTGACCGCTGCTGTATCAGACCAAATGACTGCTGCCTCCTCGTGACCACCGCTGTGTCAGGACAAATGACTGCTGCCTCCCGGTGACCACCACTGTATCAGGATAAAGGACTACTGCCTCCTCGTGACCACCGCTGTATGAGGACAAATGACTCCTGCCCCCTGGTGACCACCGCTGTGTTAGACCAAATGACTGCTGCCTCCTGGTAACAACCAATGTATCAGGACAAAGGATTGCTGCCTCCTTGTGACCACCGCTGTATCAGGACAAAAGACTGCTGCCTCCTGGTGACCACCAATGTATCAGGACAAAGGAATGCTGCCTCCTGTTGACCACTGCTGTGTCATGACAAATGACTGCTGCCTCCTCGTGACCACCGCTGTATCAGGACAAAGGACTGCTGCCTCCTGGTGACCACAGCTGTGTCAGACCAAATGACTGCTACCACCAGGTGACTACCACTGTGTCCTGGACAAATGACTGCTGCCTCCTGGTGACCACCGCTGTGTTAGACCAAATGAATGCTGCTTCCTGGTGACCACCAATGTATCAGGACAAAAGACTGCTGCCTCTTGGTGACCACCAATGTATCAGGACAAAGAATTGCTGCCTCCTGGTGACCACCGCTGTGTCAGGACAAATGACTGCTGCATCCTGGTGGCCACCGCTGTGTCAGGACAAGGGACTGCTGCCTCCTGGTAACCACCGCTGTATGAGGACAAATGACTGCTGCCTCCTGGTGACCACTAATGTATCAGGACAAAGGACTGCTGTGTCAGGACAAATGACTGCTGCCTCCTGGTGACCACCGCTGTATGAGGACAAATGACTGCTGCCTCCTGGTGACCACTAATGTATCAGGACAAAGGACTGCTGTGTCAGGGCAAATGACTGCTGCCTCCTGGTGACCACCGCTGTATCAGGACAAATGACTGTTGCCTCCCGGTGACCACCACTGAATCAGGACAAAGGACTGCTGCCTCATGGTGACCACAGCTGTATGAGGACAAATGACTGCTGCCTCTTGTTGACCACCGCTGTGTCAGAAGAAATGACTGCGTCCTCCTGGTGACCATCGCTGTGTCAGAACAAATAACCGCTGCCTCCTGGTGACCACCACTGTGTCAGGACAAATGACTGCTGCCTCCTGGTGACCACCACTGTGTCAGGACAAATGACTGCTGCCTCCTGGTGACCACTGCTGTGTCAGAACAAATAACCGCTGCCTTCTGGTGACCTCCGCTGTGTCAGAAGAAATGATTGCTGCCTCCTGGTGACCACCGCTGTATCAGAACAAATGACTGCTGCCTCCTGGTGACCACTGCTGTATCAGACCAAATGACTGCTGCTT